>JAMLFY010000006.1:37528211-37685442 GCA_030441495.1 Dalbergia oliveri
GCGAGTTATATATCCAAGACAATCATAAGATTACATGGAGTACGTCGACAATAATCTCTGATTCGAGCCCTTACTCACCTTGATGGTTGGGAGCCTTTTAGAAGGCTTTTGTATTAAATATGCTCAAGCACGGCTTAATACCTCAAAGCAGATGGGCAGGTCAGAGCACTATCCAAAACGTGAGAATAGATGTTAAGTGCATGTGTCTGGACTAAAGGGTTTGGATAAGACCGCCATTTATTTACTTTGCGTACAAACAGTTATCATGCAGAACATTTGAACATGGCAATCGTATGAAGCCCGTATGGAGGAAATGCCAATCACCCTTGTGTTGGTACGAGCCTAGAGAGAAAAGCTTGCTAGGACCTCGGTATTGCGTGAAACAATGGAATAAATTAAGAGAATCAGGGATAAAATCTCATTGCTCAAAGTCGATAGAGAAGCTACGCCATGGCGAAGCCGAGAATTTCAAAGAAGTAGAACATGTGTTCATTAGGATCACCCTACCACAGGCAGTTTAGCCATGAGAGTTAAGAAATTGAGCTCGAAGACTTTGGTCTATTTAGATCCTTAACCAAGTCAGGACGTAGCATAATCCACACATAGCCTTACCCCCAAACCTATCCAACCTCCATGATGTCTTCCATGTTCCAGCGAAGTAAAATATAAGTCTGAACCCGAGCAATGTTTTAGATCCAGAGCAAGTACAATTAAGGGAAGACCTGCGTTTAACCTACCCCCTACGAGGATCGTAGACGAAGGAGTTAAACAACTGAGGACCAAGACTGGACCGCTAGTCAAAGTAGCATGGGTCGGGGGAAAGCAGAGGAATCACATGGGAGTTGGATTATAAATATGAAGTAACTTTATCCCGAGGTTTTCTCAAGGAAATGAATTTCAGGTAATTCTTCAGGGAGGGAGTAATGTAACGCCCTGATTTTTCCCGCTATAATGATCTAAATGTGAGGTCATTTGACCAAAATGAGGATCACCTACCTCGACCATCCTCCAAGGGATGTTTTGATGTTGAAGGGATTATATGTGCTATAGAGAGAAAAATATCATTTTTTAGTTCTAATGCACAAATGACCAAAATGCCCCTATGGCTAATAACATGAATCAGTGCCGATTTAGCCCAGTTCACCCAAAAGTTTAAATTGATATTTTTAAATAATGTTTAACAACAAGTTAAGCCATAGTCTCTGAAGGTTTTGTGAAAAATTACCATTTTACCCCTGCTAAGTGCATTTTGGGCCTTATGATATGTTTAACGAAACCTAAGCAATATTAGGTCTCAATGAAAATTAGTAAATTCTAATTACTAATCCAAAGTCAAAATAATTAATTAAGATTAATTAGAACCAGATTGCTTAGAGAAACTCAATCATTTTCTGATTTTAAGATTTTTATGTCACATTTTCATGAATACTAAAATCCCTATTCCAATTTCCTTAAATTATGGAAATGGTCACATGATGAGATTCCTCCTTAATAAAGGTGGATTTGCATTAATCAAGCAAGAACACTCTTTAATCTTATCTTGAGCCACCTTAATTACTCATTTCTCACCTAAAACACAAAGTTACAACCCCTAATCCATGCCCTAACTAAATCAACTTCTAAACATACCCATAATCCAACATTATGATATTTTCTCTTCCCCATGGCTCCTAAACCAACCAGCTTATCCTCCCATTTTCATCCATCACATGTTGAAATTCAATTAAAATATACTTAAAGAACCATATCTAGCCACACCTTGAGCCATGCATTGGACCATACTTAGCCATACCTAAAGCCATACCTTGCAAAGAGATATTTTTCTCTTCCCTTTCCCTCCAAAAGTGCCTGCTATCTCCCTCTTACACTCCATTGTGTTTTATTTTCTATAAATAGGCATCAAAGGAAGCTTGCAACATTTGCTCATACTCAAAACTTTCAGTTTCTTTCTTTAAAAGCTCAAGAATTCTTCTTCTACTTCTTCTTCATTTTTCCAAGAGCCACCACCCTCCACCATTTCCTAACCACAAACCACCACACAAACATTCCTCTAAACAAATAATCTATCCATTTCTAAGACCAAAATCAAGACAAACCTTTCTTTCTTTTCTTTTTCCACTTGGCCAATCACCTTTGCACCAAGAAAGAAATTATTCTTCTCACCCAATTCCAAGACCAAGATTTCCTCTTTAAAAAGAAAAACATCTTTGGTAGGGAGTTGTTTTAAGGATTTGCTATTCTTTTCTCTTGTATTACTCTTGGTTTAAGATGTTCTTCCTTTCTCACTACACCATTTTTTATTCTTTGTATTCCTTTCCTTCTTTTATTTTCAGCCTTATGGCCTACATCATGAAGAAACCAGGGCTTATGATGAAGTCTTAGGTGTTGGTTGCAAAACCATCATTTGTTTGACCTTTAAAGTTTGAAGGTTTCACTTTTAAGAGTTTTTAGCAAATGATGATATTATGTGTTAGAATGGAAGCCTTGAGCCTAGGACTCAAAGAAATGTATCCATATTTATATTTCAAGTCTTTGCATTACATATTTATAATTAAGCTTTGCATTTTATGTTTACATAATCACCTAAATCTCAAAGCCTACCTATTTCAACCTTAAAGTTGAAATGTGATTTAGAGTGAATACTCTAAGAGGCCTAGACCACTAAAATAAAGAATTGGACTTGCATTCATATTTACATTTCCTTGCTTAGCATATTTACTTTTCAAGCCATCACTTAAACTTAGAGATTAAAGCAAGAGTTTGCATTTTCATACCACCTAAATAATTTAACTCAAGCCTACCTATTTCAACCTTAAAGTTGAAATGTGATTTAGAGTGAATACTCTAAGAGGCCTAGAGCACTAAAATAAAGAATTGGACTTGTATTTATATTTACATTTCCTTGCTTAGCATATTTACTTTTCAAGCCATCACTTAAACTTCAAGATTAAAACAAGAACTTGCATTTTATACCACCTAAATAATTAACCCAAGCTACATATTTCAACCTTAAAGTTGAAATGTGATTTAGAGAGAATACTCTAAGAGGCCTAGAGCACTAAAATAAAGAATTGAACTTGCATTCATGTTTACATTTCTTGTCTAGCATATTTAATTTTCAAGTCATCACCTAAACTTAAAGATTTAAAAAACCTAGAGCTTGCACTCATGCTTAAATTCAAAGCTTTGCATAGCATATTTATGTTTTTCTTGCCATCACCCTATAATGCCAAGATTAAAAAAATAAAGCTTGCATCGCATGTTTAAATTATGCTATCACTTGGTTAACCTTGTGCTCAAGACTCACCATTTCAACTCACATGAGGTCTTTGACTCATGCACATATAGGTCTTAATAAAATGTAAACATCTTTTTATTAAGCTCTCTAATTTATGCTACTAATCTAAGGGCTTGCTGTTGCTATAAGGATACATGCGGCCTCCGCCGACACCCTTCCCTTCGTCTTCCTCTCAGCCTACCTCTTTGAGATAGACATTCCATCCATGGGTTCTTCCCCATTGTTCCGATGGCATTAGGTAGGAGGACATTGTGACACAACCACGTCCAGGAGGCAGGTGAGGATGGTGCCCCGCTGGAGCACATGGCCGACCCACTTACCGCTTGGCTTTCCCCGAGTTGTCTCAGTGGATTGGGTATATACCTCCCTCAGTGGGAGGAGCAGGAGCGACACTCACTTCGTGCGTGCACGCTTATATGTTAGGATAGCCTTCTTTTGCCTTAGAGTTTATCTATTTGTACAAGGATCTTATGTAGTAGGGAGTTTTGATGTATTTGCTTTATGTTTCTTCATGTTATACTACAGATGACATACTAAGGCTACTATTTCTTGTTTGGTGTATGGATTATATATATATATATCGATGTGATGTTGTTTTTATTCATGACTTTATGTTCCATATGTTGTTTGTATAAGTATGGCTCATATTTGTGTTTTAAAAAGAAAAATTTTACCTATATTTTCCTAAGTATTTTCAAAAACCAAAACTAAAAGCTAAGGCAAAAGAGTAATAACTAATAATTAACTTAAATACATCCTAGGTGTATTGAGTTAAATATTAGGGTGTTACATTAGTCGAGGCTTGTATATTTTAGCATGAATCTTAATGTCATGAATGCAACATACTAATTCTATGAAATACATGACAATGCCACAAACAAGATATCATAATAATCATATTAAATGGGCATAGCATAAAGAATGTAAATCCTTCTACCATGATCTTCCCTCATTTTCTTTTAGGTAACTTAATTTCTTATTCTCTATTCTATTGGGCCTACTCATACTCTCTCCTTTTGAGAGTTCTAGGTTATGAGCTCATACCTAATAGTTGTCATTAGTCTATACTTATCCCCTCAATAAGCAAAATTCCTAACTCCCAAAGTATAGGATAGGGAAAATAGGATCACCTTTCATAACCATTAATTCCTGAGTCTTAAAGGATCACTTATTTGATCACTTCCCTAACCATTAATTCCTGGAGTCAGAGGATTATTTCCATGTGTCTTATGTCACCTTTAATCTTAGCATGTTATCTAGATGCAACATGAACATTTATTCCTAACTTATTGTTTAACATTTCATGTCATAAGACACTTAAGTCATGCACCTCAATTATTCAACCATAATCATAACATGCCAAAAATCATCATGTCATTGATCACATAAAGCATGCATCACATTCTTTGCATATGTCAATATCTAAAAACAGGAAACATGCTCCTATCCAGGTGCCGAAATCAGGATCGGACTGAGCTAATGCATATGCTTTGCTCAACAAGATATATACAATATACTAGAATCATCATTTGCATAAGTAAAAAAAAAAAATCAAGCATGCATAGTCATCAATCATATGCAATTTTAGGATTTTGGGTCAAAGTGTAAATTTTCCTTTTAACACATTTTCTCAACTAATGATCCTTAAAATTAATCTATGCTTTTATGGATCCCATAACACTTAGAAATCATTTAAATTCTCATAAAAACCTTTTTGGGCCATATGTAATGCCTGATTTTCTCTAGTACAAATGACCAAAATGCCCTGAGGTCATTTTTACCTAGAATTCAAGGTAGCCAACCCGGATCCTTGAATGGGTCAACTGCCTTTGAATGGATTATGATTGGTGTTCATATCTGAGGTGAAATCATTTTTCGAACTTCCGACTCAAAATGACCAACATTGTAACAACCTAACATCTAACCCAATACTACTAGTAAGCACTTAGGTCAAATATGAGTCATTACTTACTATCATGGTTCTTTTATGAGAAAGAGAAATAACTTAAAGAAAATACGAGCCATTTTTTTCTTAAAATAAAAGCCGCGTATCTTATCGGGTCGGTATCATAAAGTGTGGAAATATAAACATAGAAGTGGCTCTAGATCAAATATAACATCACATTGAAATACTTCATAGATAATAATATGCCTACCCTACGAATGACTCTTCGAGTACATGAGATGATGCAAATACAACTGAAACAAGAAATACATGTAAATAGAAACCATAGAACCAGAAATCATAAAAGGAACACCCCTCCAAGAACATCTAAAGTGGATAACCTCAATACAAAAGAAAGTTTATCCGTTCTATGTGTAGTGCATGCACTAAGGACTACCCTCTATCCTAAAGCTAATGCCATGGGTAAGGCGGCGTAACCAATCCATGGACGAAGTGCGTCGGAGTAGGCACTCGAGCAGGTCCTCCATGATGAAGCTCGACTGGAGCGGGCATGGTGGAAGGCTGGACATTTCCCCTACGTCGAGGCCGTGGACCAGGGTCCTGGCTCTCCGAGGTGAGTCACCTCTCCTCACTACCCATGGGCATATGCGGTGAGGGGGCAGAGTCCTCTGAGGGATCCTCCTCCAGTCCTGAGTGAGGGGCACGTACCGGTACCCTTCCAGAACTGGCAGAGTGAGTCCGTAGAATCCTCTCATCAGGCGTACGGGCGTGCTCAAAAATCATCGCATCATCATAAGGAGACGTCGGGTAAAGAGGTAGCTATCCTGGATGAGAGAAGGGTCGTCCAAGAAATGCGAACACACAAACGTGCAAGAGCCCTCAAAATGAAATGACCCAAGCTCTGGGTCATGGTGGATCTCCCATGTCGGCGTGTCAATGAATAGGACGAAGGTCGCCATCTCGATCTGAAGACGTAATGGAAAGAGAGATAGAGGGAGTGAGTTTTCTTGCTAAAGAAACTCAGGTTTTCCTCCTATTCTATGTGTCATCATCTACGTCTCTAGGGTTCTCGGTTTATTTATAAAACCATGGACATATATTGGTTCAATTATGAGTTTTCTAAAACCTCAATTTCCGAGAATCCATTCTTTTTAACATGGCACTTGTGTTTACATAAGCTATATACTTGAATTATAGAACGTAAATCATGCAACTGGGTACATAGGGCATAAAGCATATAACTGGGTACATGGAACATAAAGCATATAACTGGGTACATGGAACATAAAGCATATAACCTGATTACTTAGGTGACATAAGAACCTTTACTTAACTTGGGCCGCCCTAATCTTTCTCCCTTTTGAGAAATCTCTAGGTTATGAGCTCATACCACGCTAGTCGTCACTAGCATCTAGACTTCATCCCTTGGGATAAGTCAACTTCCCGACCTTAAGTACGGGTTTAGGGGGCTAGAATCACATCGTCCCCACCCTTCATTGGGTGGTTTCAAAGGATTACATTCTCATATTTTAAGTCACCCTAAGTTTAACATGTTACTTTGAGATGCTGCATAATTAATGCATAACATAAAATTACCTTAAGGGATGATAGTTTACATGGCACCATATATGTCATGAGATAACACATCAATTCATCATTAAATGCGAGACACATAATCATCCCTTAAGGTAGAAATCTCTCAATCGGGTAACCTCAAACTATCCCATTGTTTTCTTGCATGCTGATGGGATTGATTAACCTCATTACCATAATCCATTAAGTTCTAATTCCTAATTAATTATGGTTGGACAGCTTTATGTAGTTGTTCACATTTGATGAATTATGTGTTCTAGAAAAATGCGTTTTAAGCCCTTTCTCGCTTCCGACTTTGTCTATGGTGCAGTAATTAATACCTAAGCCAATTATGAGTCACTCCCGCACATCTAGGCATATTATAATGTGATTCTAACTATTTTATCAAGGCTTGGCAGAAACTAACTTTGCCATTCTTTAGTAGTTCTAGAATTCACATATTAGGCAAACAAAGTCACTAATGATGCTTTTAAATGTCTAGAACAAATGTCACATACTCGGCAAGGTAAATCAACATATTTAGACCACCCAAAACAGAATTTAAGGTGCTTGTTAAGGCAGAACTGAAACCCTTAAGGAATAAAATCATGAAAAAAAACCTTACTTTCAAACATATAACTTGCTAGTTTCTCTTAGAACCTTTTTGTGACTTCAAAACTCCGTAAGATCAAAGTTTATTTTGCCAAAACTCAACATAAAATGCCAAGGGTAGTAGCCATTTAATCTTACCCTTGATCAAGATGCAAAACTTGAAAACTTGTTTAAAACCTTAGTTGGGTGCATCTAAGCTTAGAAAAATTCTAAGTCATGCATTATAGGCCCTTGTAGTTAAATGAAACTCATCCTAGAGCCATTTACACCACATGGCCAAATGATATTCAAGGAAGTACCTCCTTGATTTAATTCTTTTCTTAGAATGAAAGGGGCAAGTCTTTGAGCTCTAAAGTTTTAAGTGACGACATTAAAATAAACGTGCTATGCATTTCATTTTATAGCCTTTTTGAAAGTAAAGTGATAACACAAAGTAAATATGAAATGCATCTCCATTCTTATTCTTAGCGCTTAGTGATGACTTGAAATATAAAATGAGATGCAAAGCTTGAAACATAAACGTGCTAGGCAAAAGATAAACATGAGGTGCAAGATTCAATTCTTTATTTTAGTGCTCTAGGCCTCTTGAAGTTTTCACTCCAAATCAACAATCAACTTTAAGGTTGAAATAGGTAGGCTTTGAGATTTATTAAGTGATGATGTACATTCTCATTTTAATCCTTAAGTTGCTTAGTGATGGCTTGAAATTAGACATGCTATGCAAAGCATAAAAGTAAACATGGATGCAACTTCTTTTATATCTTGTTTAGAGCTCTTGCAAGACTTTAAAGGAAACAAAGTTTCATCCCATAACTCACCCTCACAAGAAAAGAAACACTAGTATTGCTAGGTTGTGTAAAAAGAGCCAATACCTCCACCAAGAACCATAAGGTGGCCAAAACCTCATCATGAGGAAACAACCATTTATATATATATATATATATTGAACTCTAGGGACCAAGATCTTGGTGATTCAAACACCAACATCTCAAGTACTCATCATTGAGTATTTTTACAATGCTCTACATTTCTTAACAAAACAAAACTCATGACCAACATAAAGGAAAGAAACTGAAAACACACTTGGCTTAGAAACCAAGTTTAGGCTCTAGAGTTTTGTTCATGTGACCTACATCAACATGAAGCCCTCATCATCAAGCTACCATTTTTCCAAGTCCCAAAGGCCTTCATGGCCGAAAACTCAAGGAAAAGAAATGGGGTTTTCAAAGGTTCAAGAGAAACATAACTATGTCTTGAGAAAACTTGGAAATAATAAACTTATCTTAAGAAAACTCAAGCTTTAGAGGTTGTTCATGTGACAAACATCAACATACAACTCTCATCATCAAGCCCTCCTTATCTTGGCCCTAAGGCCGAAAATGAAAGGGAAAAAAAAGGAGAAACCAAAATGAACTTGTGAGAGAAACTCACTACAACACAACTTTCAAGCAAGATCAAACCTTGAACATTAAGATAAAAGAAAACATTCTTGAAAAGCTCCCTACCTAGAGTTTGAGATTGAGAGGAAGTGAAGAAGATGAAGAAGTTGGAGAAGATGGACTCTTAAACTTGAGAGGAAAGAAGACCCCAAAGTGCTCTAAACTCTAAGCTTTAGTGAAATGAACAAAGGTGCTTCAAGTTCCCTAAGCTACCTATTTATAGAGAAGTAAAATGAATTGAATAATGGTGGCCTTTTTGGGGAAAAGAAATATCTTTGTTCAAATCATGGTGTTAGTCATTCAAAGCATGGTGAAAAGTCTAGCTATGCATGTCCTAAAGCATGGCTAGAATTGTAGCTTATTTTCAAACCTTTTTAAATGTATAAAATCACAAAATTTTGGGCTGCCAAGGCTAAAGGAACGTGCACCCTATGCCCAAAAAGAGGAGAAAATTTTCTAGACTTAAATTCCCAAAGCAAGTAAGGTGTTGTAAGACATGGTGTCTTGAAAAAGTTTAATAGAAAGCTTGAATGACCACAAAAACAAATCATTCTTTTTGAATTTGAAGGACATATTTCTTTTTATTTTAGAAGTGAATTGAAAACCTTGATTGACCATATAAATCATTCTTTGAATCTTGAAAGACATTTTTCTTGGAAGTTGAACATTGATTGAAAGTGTTCAAGACATGTGTCATAAGATAGCTTGACCACTTAGACTAATTTTATGTGATTTCTAGGGGGAAGGTGGCGCCACTTTTGGCAGCCTTGGGAAGGAGAAATATCTCCTCAAATCATGGTCTAGAAGTGTGCTTTGGTGTGACATAGATTAGGCTTAGGATTGATGGTTGTCAAGTAGGTACTCTAGGTACACTATTTGGTTAATTAAAACTATAGACCCCTAGGTTAGAGGTGGTTGAGAAGGTTTAATGGAGTCAAAGCCTCCAAGACTAGTGATGTGAGTGTGACAACTTCTCCTTGAAAGAAGATGATGTGAATAGTGAAAACACTACTCAATACTATTCACAGATTCTTTTTTTCTTTAAAGAAAGAGACTAGAATGAAGTTTGAATTTCCCTATGCAATTTTAGGTTCCAATTAATTTCAAATGATGGTTTTGGCCCTAGGTTAATTATGGAAATTAATTAACCTTTAATTAGAGCCTAATATTGCTTAGGTTTAGAGTTGACACTCATTAAGCTGAAAATGCGATATGCAAGGGCAAAATCGTAATTTTTACCAAAACTTGCCCGGGATCTCCCGGATTTAAGCAAACATAGTTCATGCCTTAAAATCATTGTTTTAAACCTCGGACGAAGTCGGGTTAAAAGCGGAACTTAAAATTGCCTTAATTCTTAATGGGTATTTTGGTCGTTTACGCGCAGAGAGCTCATAAATGAGGTTTTTTTGCTCCGTTAGGCATTCGCACTCAAACAATCCCCTTCATATAACATATGAACCCTATGAGGATGGCCCAAAGCCGGCCGTCCTTGTGTTTCGGGTGAAAATGACCTCAGGGGCATTTTGGTCATTTTGAAAGTTTAGCGAAATTGGTTACAAATACCCTATAGCGTTTTACACGGGTAAAGGTGCCGTTGAGCACAATTTTTCCAGGAGTTCGGAATGATGTTTATGAGTGGATCATGATAGTTAGTCGGGCCCAGGATGTTTAGTAGGATTAGAGAAATTACGTTTTGCCCTAGAACACTGTAGTGAGCCTAATAATACAATTAACCAAATCTAGGCAATGTTAGGCTCTAATCAAAGATTAATTAATTTTGATAATTAATCTAGAGTCAAAATAATTTATTAAGGTTAATTAGAACCTAAGATTGCTTAGTTAGACTCTAATTTCATTCTTAGATTCAAGATTCCTAGTTATGGAATCTTGAATAGTAATTCAAATTCCTTAAATTAAGGAATTGTGTCTATGATTTAATTTAACTTGAAAAGAGTTCTTAATTCATTAATCTAGT
Source organism: Dalbergia oliveri (assembly GCA_030441495.1). Taxonomy (NCBI): domain Eukaryota; kingdom Viridiplantae; phylum Streptophyta; class Magnoliopsida; order Fabales; family Fabaceae; genus Dalbergia; species Dalbergia oliveri. The sequence goes on from JAMLFY010000006.1 coordinate 37,539,014, forward strand.
AAGATCACCCTAAATCAGTCTGACAACCTTAATTGACCATTACCTCACCTAAACACCTTCTTGCAAACTTCTAATCAAAACCTTAATCAAAGATACACCTAAACACATCATTAAACCACACTTAGATGAATAATTTCCTCCCCCTTGGCTGAACATGCTGGCTAAATGCATACCCTTCCATTTGTGTCACATGTTGATTTTGTTTCACTCAAAGTGTAACACCCAAACTTTCCAGTGTTCAAATGACCGAAATACCCTGAGGTCATTTTACCGGAAAATGAGGATCACGGCTTCGATCCTCAAGGGGATGTTTTGATGATGATGGGGATTTCTTGTGTTATGTGAGAGAGAAGAATCTCATTTTGAGTTTTAACGCGCAAATTATCAAAATGCCCCCGGCTTTGTACCCGATTTACGTTGAATTTAACTTCATCAAAAGGTTTTAAATGATGTTTTTAAGCTATTTTTAACTACTAGTTAACGGGTGGTCCTGGAGCTTTTGAGGAAAATTATTGTTTTGCCCCTAGCTTTGTGCATTTGGGCCTATTGACGTAATTAGCGAAATCTAAGCAATATCAGGTCTAATTAAAGATTAGTAAATTCTACTTACTAATCTAGATTCAAAATAATTTATTAAGGATGATTAACCGAAGATTGCTTAGATACATCTTAATCTCTATCTTAAAAACCAAGATGCCATGTCATTGAATCTTGAATAGTATTTCTCTCTCAATTCCTTAAATCAAGGAATTGTTTGTGAAAGGATTTGTCTAAATTGAGTTCATATTTCTCTAATAAAGCAAGAGCAATTCTTTAATCATGTCTTGATAGCCTTAATTACCCATTACTTTACCTAAACACTTACTTACAAATTCCTAATCAAAGATACACCTAAACACACACATAAACCAACATTAAATGAGATTTCTCCCCATTATGCCTTAAACATAACCGGCCACACCCTCCTCCACCAATCAATCACATGTTGAAATTCAAACACTCAAAGAACCATGCTTAGGACCATGCTTAAGCCATACCCAAGCCCATACCTCACCATGCCATTGACCATACTCACAACCATACCAATCAAGGAGATATTTCTTCTCTCCTCTTCCTCCCAATAGCACCGACCACTCCTCCTCCCTAAAGCCATCCATGAGCTTTCATTTCCTCTGTAAATATTCAAGCTTGAAAGCTCTTTGGATCCTTTGCTCACCTTGCAAACCTTAACCCCCTTTTCAAGGATCAAAGAAGTCTTTTTCCTTCTTCATCTCCTAAACACAACTTCTCTTCCTCTCTTTCTCTCTCTGGTTGAAACTTCCTCTTCAAGCTCTAAAGAAGATTTTCTTTCCTTCTCATCTCAAAGGACCAAGCTTTCCTTCATCCATTCAAGCAAACTCTTGGTAGGGAGTTGTCTTTAAGCTTATTTTCTTGCTTTGTTAAGATTTGATCTTATTTTAAGATGATGGTTGAATGATCTTCCTTAAGCTTTCTCATTTTGATTTTCCCTTTCCTTGTTTCCTTTTCGGCCATTAAGGCCTTGATGATGTTCCATGATAGCTTGATGACGAGAGTTTCTAGATGATGACTATGAGTTCATCACCATGAAACCTCAAAGCTTGAGTTTTGTTTTTTAGCAAGTGATAATGTTATATGGTTAAAGAGGTAATCTTGAGCTTAAACTTAAAGAAATGCATTCATATTTATCTTTCAAGCCCTTGCATTCATGTTTATATTTTTTTAGCATATTTATTTTCAAAGTTATCACTTGAAACTTAAAGATTAAAATAAAGAAATGAGACTTGCAAATCATGTTTACTTTCGTGTTAGTATTTAAGTTCCTAGAGCTCAAAGATTTTCCTGAAAACCCAAATAGAAACTTGGACCATGGCTAGTTGATGCACTTTAGCCATGGTGCAATGTTGTTTTGGACTTGCTAAAATATGAAAAAGAGTTAAAAAGGGTTTTTAGAAAAATGTGGCAAATGGTTTTGAAGTGGAAGAACACTTGGAAACATGTTAGAAAACTTGTTCTCTTGAAAATTTGGAATTTTGGTAATCGATTACAAACCTATGTAGTCGATTATTAGAGTGCATATTTGAAAAATTTTTAGGTTATGGTAATCGATTACCATTGAGGTAGTCAATTACCAACGGTGTTTCATACCAGAACCAATTTAGTACTCAGTAATCATTACCGTTCATGTAATCAATTACCATGATGTTCTTCATTTTCTAGAAACGAGTTTGGTTTTTGGTAATCGATTACCAGGACTTCAAATGTACAAGTATGAGTGTTTTGATTTTGATGGAATGAATCTATGATATGGATGCTATGTGATGATTGAAATCTTACATGTTTACTTATTTGGAATACACGTGACATGATTTATATTGCTTAGTATACCATGAAGTTACATATGTTAATGAGCATAAAAAATGTGGTATGAGGAATTTATGAATTGCATCCTGTTATCATATGCTAAGACTTAAGGTGATTAAGAAACAAGGGAAAATGATCCTTTGGACTCACTAAACTATAGGTGTCGAAAAGGTGATTTCCGCCCTAGCCCGTACTCTCAAAAGGGTGGAGTTGGAACTTTAACTTATCAAAAGGGATAAGTATATGCTAGTGATGACTAGTGAGGTGTGAACTCATAACTTAGAGGTACTCTCAAAAGGGTGGAGTATAGGGTGGCCCAAAGAAATGATGATAAATAAATTTGAAGTCACCTAAAGAACTAAGCAATGCAATATGAGAATCATGTTCTATGCATAGTATTTATGAGGAGATGATGAGATGTATGTTAGGTAGTTATGTTTGGGCATGACATGTTAAAATATGATGCATTACAGACGCATGTTAAAATAAATAGGCCTCGATAAAGGATGTTTTAGAACTTAGTAAATGAATCATTGTATGTTCACTATTTCATAATAAAAACCTGAGGTTCTTGGAGACTATGATGATGACACCCTAGATAGGAGTTTGCCCTCCTGAGAATTCTTTAACAAGATTGTCACTCCCTTTTCCCTTTTCGTCATTGTCTTTAGATACCAATGGCGACCTTCATCCTATTCATTGACACCCCACATGGGAGGTACATTACGATCCGAGCACCGCTCATATCATTTTGAGGGACGATGCGCTGTTAGAGTTTTTGTCTTCTTAGGACGTCTGTTCACACCCCGTATCCATGATCGATTCTCTGACATCCGTATGGCAATGACATGGTCTTCGAGCTCTCACCCACGCGCAACAAGGATTCTATGCACGTATCTCCTTGTCCCCGTCGTGACTTCCCCGATATGTCCCCCATTCGAGGAATTAAGATGATCCATCAGAGAACATGCCACGCATATGTACTCCAAGCTCCCCTCTCCCCACGAATCAGGGAGGGTAGCGAGGAGACCATGATTAAGGCGGTTGCACGAAGCATCACATGTGCGCCCAACCAGGAGTCCGCTCATGGATAGGTTACGTTTTGCCATTCCAGCCGGACCATAGAGTTCTTGGAGAGCTTCTAGTGCACACATACACCCTAGTTTAGGATAGCCTTCTTTTTTTTGAGGTTATTACCTTAGGTGCACTAGTTGGGTATGTTTTCCTATGTATTTCTTTTCCATGCATTTACTTTCATTTTGGTTATGTACGAACTTAACTCACCCTTTGGGTGGGATTATTATTACATATATATATATATGGTGTGCTTATGGATGTTCATATGATGGAGCCTATGTGATGTTCTTCTTTATGATAATATTCTTTGATATGTTCTGCTTTTATCTCATTAATTGTTTACGTTATGCGCGGCTTACTTTTTATTTATATGTTCAAAAACAAAAGTGGCTCAAAATTTTAGTAAGTATTTTTAAAGTATGATTAAAGAACTGAAACAAAGAGTAATATCTGATAATAAACTAGAATACGTCCTGCGTATCAAGTTAATTATTAGGGTATTACATTTGGTATTAGAGCATTTTATTCCATGAGCCTTAGGATTGGACCGGCTATGCTTCTTAAGCATAATACATTAGAGATGTCATGTGTAGATGTTTTATCATTAGGATGAGCTTGAGGATTAGAGATGCATGAATGCGTGTGTTGCACGTGCTATGGTAACTTGCTTTGATTAAGCTTAGTGTTGCTATTTCGTGTGTATAGGAACCAATGGCACGTCAACAACAGCTAAGGATGTGGCACAGAGTAACCAAAACAATGAGATCTGCGAAGCACTTCGCGATGTGGTAAGGACAATGAGGATGATGATGGAGCGAATGGATCAAGACAGCAGAGCTAGTGCAAGTCAAGGCTCTAAGAGGCCCGAACATGCTCGTTTTGGGGACTTCAAGGCGAACCCACCAACCTTCAAATGGACCATCAACCCAAACATTGTCGATGAATGGATTCCAAACATGGAGAAGATCTTTACTATAGTCCCATGCACAAGGAGCAGAAGGTCACCTTCGCCACCTATATGCTCGAGGGTGACGCCAATTTTTAGTGGACTAGTGCCCAAGACTTTCAGAGGCGATGGGTAAGGCCATTGATTGGGAGCTGTTCAAGGCCCATTTTCATTAGAAGAAGTTCCCAATTAGTCCAAAAGGACATAGAGTTCATGCAACTCGTCCAAGGAAGCATGAATGTAGCCCAGGACACGGCCAGATTGAAGATCATCAAATTTTTGAGGAGGGAACTAGGTGAGAGATTGGAAGTGTATCAAGTACAGTTAAGGTTGAAGGTTAATTAATTCAGCCTGTGCATTTGGAAATTAGGGATTCCACCCTAGTTAACAAATGCCGCATCATAGGAGGACAGAGAAGCTGAACAGGCAAGATCTGACAACATTAGAGGAAGCGTTCTAAGGCGTGTTTAAGAGAATCAACCCTCATTCCACTCCATTTCGAGACCACAAGGACCGCAAAGAAACTTTTACCAAGGAAGGCCAAACAACAACAACATCAACGACCACAACAACAATAACAACAATAAGGGAAAAACCACAACGAGTTTTACAGGCACTTTCAGACCCTACCATTACTAAACTTCCCAAGTGCGGCAAAAATCATGGAAGCATTCCATGCCGATCCTGAACAAATGTTTGTTATTGGTGTGGGAAGTTGGGCCACTGTCTTTAGACTACATGGAAGAGGAACCCATCAAACCCCAATCCCAAGCGCAGGACAAGGGAGGGTCTTTAACGCCAATGTTAAGAAATACGAAGTCATTGAATCTTGTGGAAGGTAAGTGTAACATGCATGGTAAAGACTTAATTATACTTTTTGATTTGGCGCCTCCCATTCTTTTATATCTACTCTTATGTTAAAACCCTTAACTTGCATGTGACCAATTTTTGACCTCATTGTTTCCACCCTACTAGAAAACCTTTTAGGACTTGTAAATGTTGTTTAGGTTGTAGTTTTGTTATTGAAAATAGATCCTTTGCTTTAGATTTTGTTTGCTTACCCATGCAAGGTCTAGATGTGATTCTTGGCATGGATTGGCTTGAAGCCAACCGTGTAATGCTAAAATGTTATGAGAAAACCATCACCTTTCTCCTATTCCCTATGAACCTAGGAAACCCATAAGTCCTGAGATAATGTGTAGAAATGAATTGTGGTAAAGGTGAGGATAACGGTTGTGTTTTTCTGGCTGCTAGTGATGTAGACTTTAGCAGTAACATCATGAGAACCGATAGTGGGATTATTGAATGTTTTGGAATGAGATACCAAAGTTCCCAAGAGAGAGATGGAGTTTTCTATAGAACCTTCAGGGTAGGACCCATATCCATAGCTCCATATAGAATGTCCCCATTAGTCGCGAGTTAAAGCTCAGTTGGAGGATCTCTTGGAGAAATAGTTTGTTAGACCTAGTGCATCACCATGGGGAGCCCTGTGCTGTTGTAAAGAAAGGATGGAAGTATGAGGATGTGTGTTGATTATAGGCAATTGAACAAAGTAACGGTGAAGAACAAGTACCCTTTGCCTAGGATAGATGACCAATTGACCAGGTGAAGGCTGTAGTATTTTCAAGATTGATTTAGGTTACCATCAAATTAGGATGAGAGATGAGGATATATAAAATAGTCTTTCACACTATACGGCCATTTTGAGTTTGGATGAATGTCCTTTGGGTTAATCAATGCTTAAAGTTTTATGGATTACATGAATAGGATCTTTAGACCTATTTAGATAAGTTTGTGGTTGTCTTCATAGATGATATTCTCATCTACTCCAAGACTCATGAGGAGCATAAACAACACCTAACCATAGTATTGGAGATCTTGAAGAAAAAAACAATATGCCAAGTCCTAGGTGTGAATTCCTGGTTGGATGAAGTGAAGTTCTAGGGCATGTAGTGTAACACCCTAATATTTTATCCTAACACGCCTAGGACGTATTAAGATTAAATATTAGTTATTACTTCCCTTTTTAAACTCGTTGTAAAATTACTTAGCGGAAAAATACAGGTAAAATCCTTTTTTTTTTTTGAAATACATAAACCAAATTGTGAGCGACGTACACTAATATACGCGAAACATAAACATAGGATTAAAACATACAACTTAAAGCAATAAAGAATACATCCACTCATATAAACAATAGCCATAATATATTAGATAACATAGTTTGATACATCTCAATGAAATATAAAAACATAAAGTCATACCCTCATAGAAAGGGAGGTTGCAAGGACATAAAACAAGAGAATACATAAACAACAAGATACAAGGGAGCCTTGAAAGATCAAACCCCAACTAAAGCTACCTCTCCTTCTAAACCTCCTGGTGAAGTTGATCCTCATCCCTCAAAGGTATGTACCCAATGAACTGGCAAGCTCCTCGGGTGCCGGAGCGGAAGGGGGATGAACGACCTCCTCGACGTGGACATATCTCCGGGCATCGAGCTAGCCTCCGCTCCGTCACTTGTGTCCTTGCCTCTCCGACGTCCATGGGAACTATAGGGCAGATCCCTTGAATACATGTGGGGGGAATCCTCTAAGGGTTCGTCCTGAACGTCTCGAGCGAGGAACATACTCGGGTAGTCGCATACCGTAAAGGAAAAGGGCGGCATGACGAGTCTACTTGTCGGGTTCGAGTCCTCTCGAGACCATTCGTCGCCATAGGGTGAGGTAGGAGTGAGCAAAAGCTAGAAACAGGATGCACAAACGGGTGTCACATGTACGAGAAATACAAACAGCACAATGACCCTCGAAATGATATGACGTGCTCCTGGGTCGTAGTGCACCTCCCAAATTGGCGTATCAACAAAGATCACGAACGACGCCATCGCGATCTGAAAACGTAGAGGAAAGAAGTAGAAGTGGTGAGAATCTTACTAAAAAATCTCAAGGAATCTTCCATCCTAATGTCATCGTTAACGTCCCAGGAACCTTGGGTTTATTGTGAAAAGGTGTAACATGCAAAGGTTCATTATGAGGTTTTATAAAAGTAATTATCCAAGGTTGTAACACCCTAATCATTAACCCAATACGCCTAGGTCGTATCTAATTAATTACTAGACTTTACTCTTTGCTTCAGTTCCTTAATCATGCTTTGAAAATACTTAGTGAAATTACGAGCCATTTTTTTTTAAAACATAATTGAAAACGTGAGCCGCGTAACGTGAACGATAATCGGATAAAGCAGAAAACAGACATATCATGAAGAACACATCATATTGGCTCCATCATATGACATCCATAATTACATTTCACATAGATATTTTGCCTATCAACAGAGTTAAGCTAGATGTAGGCAATCGAACAAAACATAAATAATATATGGATGGAAAAACATCTATTAAGGCACCTATTTATAACACTTAGAGATATAGATATTGAGTTCACGTTCAAGGTCTAGCAATACGTTCCTCAAGGATAATAAGCTGGTTCACAAGATCACGTGCATCTACCAGGTGAGAGCATCAACAGGAATCACGAACATCACCATCACTTTCTGAAGACGAGATGGAAAGAAAGAAAGAGGGAATGAGAAACTTATAAAAGAATCTCAGAGGGTACTCACCTCATATGTATCGTGTCATCATCATCGTCCCCAGGAACCTTGGTTTATTATGAAAATGTGAGCATGCTAAGATTCATTTAATTAGTTTGGAAATATACTTTACCGAGGTCCATTCATTTTAATCATGCGTCTTATAATGCATCATAAACTTAACATGTCATGTTTATAATGAACTTTTCCTTTCATATATAATAACATAGTTATGCATAAAATCACATCATATTCCTCATCATCATTTCATAATACTATGCATAGCAGAACATCATATTTCTCATCATCATCTCATAAATACTATGCATAGCAGAACATCATATTCACATAATGCATTTACTTAGTTTCTTAGGTGACTTAAAGTTACTTTCATCATCATTTTCCTGGCCACCCTATACTCCACCCTTTTGGGAGTAATCTAGGTTATGAGCTCATACCTTGCTAGTCGTCACTAGCATATACTTATCCCTTTTGATAAGTAAAAACTCCGACTCTACCCTTTTGAGAGAACGGACTAGGGGGAATCACCTTTTCACCGCTTATAGTTTGATTGGTCCAAAGGATCATTTTCTCAGGATCACCTTTTCACCACCTATAGTCTGATGGGTCCAAAGGGTCATTTCCTCATATATTTTGAGTCACCTTTAAGTCTTTGCATGTTATATCATAATACAACTCTCAATTCATAATCATCAGAATGCATAAACATTCTCATTGTTTGCAACAGCAACTATATCATGCAAACTATGAAGTCATTCAATGATATCAAATACTTAATAAGCATCAAATCACTACATAGACTTATCATTTCAAACTTCAAAGAACCATCATCATAAATTCTTATCAAATGTCTTAAACAACGAAACTTTAGAATCGAGTAATCTCAATTATCAAACTAATTAATCATGCATCTAAAGGATTCATTATCATCATTACCATTAATTATAAGCCTTAAGAATATTATTAAACTATATGGGACAGCATAGCGCAAGTTATATTTAAGGTTTCACCCTGTGAAGTTGCATTTTAACCCTTTCTTGTTACCAACTTTCCTTATGGTGCTAAAATTAATTACTAAATCAATTATGAATCATTCTCTTATCTAAAATAATAGAACCTGGTTCTTAGGGCTGCTAAAGGTTCTGACAGAATGCATAAATTTCATTTTCTAGAGTTCTAGAAATCTTGCTTTTACGATTTTTTGGAAGCTAGTTTTATTTCTAACATGCATAGAATCATTCCTTTAGCAATAAACCATCATTATCACAACTTTAAACATATTAAACCATCATCATACAGTAGTACTAAACTCATATTAGTGGCTGAATTATGAACCTCACATAATTGCTTAAAATTACATTTAAGTACATGTAAGATACTAGTTTCCCATAAAATCTTTGCAAAGCCTTAAAACTATTTTAGAAACTAATTCTTTTTAAACTTGAAAGAATCTTCATAATTAAAATTCTCACTTAAGATAAAAGGAGCAAGTCTTGAGCTTAAGAGATTTATGTGATATCTTAGAATCATAAACATGCTATGCAACCTCATTTTAATCTTGTCATTATAAGGTGATAACTTGGAATTATAAACATGATATGCAAATCCATTTCTTTATCTTTAAGATTTAAGGTGATGACTTGAAAATTAAACATGATGCAAGAACTTGAAATATAAACATGATGCAAGAAACTAGCGCCGTAGTCCGCATGGACCGAGGAGAAGAGAATCTTAGAAGGAGCGCCGGTAACGCACTGACCGGTGAAGGGAGAAGAGAATTCTTATTACATCTTATTAAGCTCCAATCTCAAGACTTCTTAAAGAATGAATTCTTTAACTCCAATAATCTTAAGGAAATTGAAAGTGATACTACCATTTTCCACTTTGCTTGTGATACTTGGGCAAGTCTTTGAGCTCTAGGATCTTTAGGTGATGACATAAAATAAACATGTCATGCATTGATTCTTTTAGCCATTATAAAATAAAGTGAGAGCATAAAATAAATATGAGATGCAACTCTTTATTATCTTTAGAGATTAAGTGACAACTTGAAACATAAACATGAAATGCAAGCTTGGAAATTTAAACATGAATATGCAAGTTCATTTATTCATTCTTGAGAATTTAGTGATGACATAGAAAGTAAACATGGTTATGCAAGGCATAAACTTAAACATGGATGCAAGTTCATTTTATTTCTTTACTAGAGCTCCTCCAAGACTTTAGAGAAATATAAATTCAACCCAATATATCTTAGCAAGACAAAGTGAAAAATACATCTTTCAAGTTCTAAACTCAAGATCTTTATTTTTACATCATAAAAACATCATTCTTTAAAGTTTTGCATCAAGTGGAATTTTCAAGCTTTAAAGGCCTAACTTGTGATGGATTTACAACCAACACTCAAGGTCCTCATCATCAAGCTATCATCATATTCCTTCTTAGGCCATTTGGCCGAAATCATTAAAGAAAAATAAGGAAAGAAAAATCGAAATTGTAAAGCTTTAAAAACTAGTGAAACCTTCAAGTTTTAGAGGTCTAACTTGTGAAGGCTTTGCAACCAACACTCAAGAACCTCATCATCAAACCATGGTCTCATCATAATCTAGGCCATAAGGCTGAAATGTTTTTAAAAGAAAAGGGGAAAACAAAACCAAAATTGAAAGCCAGAAGAAAGTCCATGAAATCATCATTTTTGAGCTAGAAACATAACTTGTCATAGCATAAAATGAACTTAGAAACAACTCCCTACCTAATCTGATTTGAAGGAAAGGAAGAGAACTTGGTTTCTTGGAGTGAAATGAAAGAAAATATTCTTGAAAACTTGAAGAAAGAAATCAGCCAAGAGGAGGAGGAAATGAGAGCTTTTGGTGCTCCTAAAACTAGAATTTGTGTAAGTTATGAGCAAGACTTCCAAGGCTCCTCAAGCAGCCTATTTATAGAGGAATTCAAGCTCATGTATGACAAGAGGAGGAGGCATAATTTTCGGATTTTTCATGGGGAACAAAGGGAGGAAAATCATTTCTTTGTTTAAGGCATGTTTTATGCCATGTTTTAGGGAATTTTTTGGCATTTTGTTTTAGTGTATTATCTTGCAATAATTCTAATGATTATGGCTGAATTATTTCATGCATTACAGCCTCATGGAAGAGGGTTTTGTGTGTTCCATGTATTATTTAGGTGTAGGTAAGGTATTTATGCAATTTAGAGAATTTACGGTTAAGGACTTAGGTGAATTAGTAAGCAATTTGAGTGTTTTAAAGCAATTTTAGGTTCTAATCAATTTAAATAAATAATTTTGACTCTAGATTAATAATTAGAATTTAATAAGCTTTAATTTGAGCCTAATATTGCTTAGGTTTCGTTAGACGAATCAAAAATCTCAAAATTTGAAAACTTACAAAGACGGTCATTTTACTTAAAAATTGCCCGAGACCACCCGAGCTTAACCAATGGTTAATCATGGCTTAAAAACACCTTTTAACACATTTTAGTGAGGTTCGGGCTTAAGTCGGCACGCAAATCGGGTTAAAACACGCAGGGGCGTTTTGGTCATTTCGCACGTCGAGCTCAAAATTAGGATTTTTCTCCTCTATTAACACTCATAACACAAACAATCCCTTATTAACATCAAAACATCCCCTTGAGGACGGGTGGGGCCCACGATCCTCATTTTCTGAGTAAAATAACCTCAAGGGCATTTTGGTCATTTTACACGTATAGAAAATTGGGGTTTGCAATACTTGCACGAATTGCTCCTAACTTCTCTTCTAACGTTATATTCCTTTATTAAGGATTGTTTGGTCTCAAATTTTATATAATATTTACCTACGGAATTCGGTAATTCCTAATGACAGGAAAAATTAATAGGAAAAATTGGGACGTTACAAGGTCCATGTCTTTTATGATGAATCTTAATGCATGTATGTAGCAAAACAAGACATGAATGCATGGCAATACTCATGCATCAAACCAATAAAACATGTCATCAATAAATAATCATCATATAAGTGGCATGTAACTTCTCATGATCAACCCTTCAACCTTTTGACATAAGAGTATCAAAAATAGTCATCGCACCCCAAAAACCAGGCTATGCGCTCATACCTCAACTAGTCATCACTAGTTCTTACTTATCCTCTTGATAAGCGTAATATAATCATAATAATGAACTCTGAAGTATGGTAGGGCCTAAGCATCACCTATCATGGGACTTTTTCCTTCTCGAAATGCATCAACTGGTTAGACCAGGACTTTGTCCGCTTTGAGGCTAATGTCGATGCCCTCATGGTTTTACCTTCTCTTCACCATAGCAGAGAAGTACGTCCCTCGCGAAACGCACAGCTTGGTTAAGAGATGACTTTGTCCGCTTTGGTATGGCTTGGTGTCCATCTCTCACCCATTTACTTTTCCTCACCGTAGGAGAAACGTCTCGGCATGTCACATATAAAAGCTTTCTTTTCAATACTTCTTTTAAGTCTCTCAAATTTGACGAGATTCACAGGATTATGGCTTGTATACGCATTTCCTCAAATTTGAGTCATGCCACGTAACATATTCAACTCATGCCATCTATTCAATATCTCAATCAGTGAAATCTTTAGAAGCCATATAAGCATGTTCATTCATTTCATCATCATCTTATATCCATATGCATCTCAATCATGGCATGTCGTATTATCACATCAATTAGTCATAAGTTCACACAACCTTATGCGCATAACATTAATACCTTCATAATAACATAAACACACTCGTTCACTCGTCACTTACTCACGCTATATCTCCTATCTTGCAATGTCTTATGCTTTGACCCTTTCTGTCTTAATCTCGTGTTTCTGATTATCCTAATACCCATTATGAACCTCTGATACACCTAAAGGATTATTACTTGTAATTCTCTAATTTTTATGCTTACTAACACCTCAAAAAGCCTTACATAGATTCGTTACCATGATCATTATTCGATTACGGGGTTTTAGAATCTACGTCTTTGACCGTTTCTAAGTTCCGTCTTCACCTAAGGCTCTATATCGACTCCTAAACCAAATAATAGGGATTCCTACACATATTCACTAATTGTAAACCATTTTCCTTAAGTTCAATTATGCTGGAACAGAATTTGCATTTCTTGTGTCTAAGTGTTCTAGAATTCTCATTTTAAGTCCTTTCTAGTTACTTGTTCTTTCCTAACTTCTCTAAAACGTTCCTTGTTTCACTCAAACATAATTTTACACATTTTAACACCATAAAACAGAATTAATACAGTGGCCAAACAACCAAGGCAGAACCGAATAGAAATAGCTCACATAATCACATAATTTCATGATTTAAATGCATATAAATTGCTAGTTTTCTCTTGGAATAATTTTAGAAACTCAAAACTCTTTTAGAAATCAATTCATCTCATTAAAATCATATAAATTTAGGTGAGGTCAGTAGCTAAATTATTTTGTTCATAAAATGGATTTAAAACATAAAACCTTGTTCATAATGTTCTTTAAGTTCACCTATGCTTAGAAAAATTCCAAGACATAGGCTATGGGCACTTATGATTAGATGAGCTCACATCAAGTCCATCATCATCACCACAAGGCCGAAATGGCATTCTTGAAATGCCTCCATTTTCTAAAACTTTATATAAGATACTTGGGCAAGTCTTTGAGCTCTAGAGTATTTAGGTGATGACATAAACATAAACATGCTATGCACTTTATTTTACTCTTCATTATAAAGTAAAGTGAGAGCATAAAATAAATATGAGATGCAACCTCATTATTATCTTTAAAGATTAAGTGTTGACTTGAAATATAAACATGAAATGCAAGCTTGGAAATTTAAACATGATAATGCAAGTTCATTTATTTATTCTTAAGAGCTTAGTGATGGCATAAAAAATAAACATGATATGCAAGGCATAAACTTAAACATGAGTGCAAGTTTGTTTTTAACTAGAGCTCTGCAAGACTTTTAAAGGGACATCATAACCTTAACCCAATATGTATCTTAAGAATATAAAGTGAGCTTTAGCTTTAGCACAAGTCTTCAAAGAAGTCTTTGGTTTGAACTTCATCATCAAGCTCAAGAAAAATAGACTAAGAAATAAACATCAATACTTATCAAGCAAGCATAAAAAGAAACTACTCATGTTCTTTATGTAACGCCCCAACTTTTACCGTCATTTAGAAATTATCGAATTACCTAGGTAATTCTTATATAAATTTAAGACCGAACAATCCTCAATAGAGGAATATAACATTAGAAAAGAAATTATGAACGATTCCTGCAAGAGTCGCAAGCCCCGAATTTCTGTACGTGTAAAATGACCAAAATGCCCTTAGATTATTTTACTCAGAAATGAGGATTGTGGGCCCGGCCGTCCTCAAGGGGATGTTCTTGGATAATAAGGGGATTGTTTGTGTTATGTGTGTTAATAGAGGAGAAGAATCTCAATTTTGAGTTTCCACGCGTGAAATGACCAAAACGCCCATGCGGCCGTTTTAACTCCTATTTGCGTGCCGATTGAGCCGAACCTCACTAAAATGTTTTAAAAGGTGTTTTTAAGCTATGATTAACCATTGGTTAAGTTCGGATGGCCCCAAGCTTTTAAGTGAAGTTACAATTTTGCCCCCGCCTTTATGCAGTTTTGCAAATTTTGAGATTTTTATTCGTCTAGCAAAACCTAAGCAATATTAGGCTCAAATTAAAGCTTATTAAATTCTAATTCTTAATCTAGAGTCAAAATTATTTATTTAAATTGATTAGAACCTGAAATTGCTTAAAAACACCCAAATTGCTTACTAATTCACCTAAGCCCTTAATTGCAAATTCTCTAATTTGCAAGAATACCTTACCTACACCTAAATAATACATGGAACACATAAATTTCCTCCTCCTTGGGCTGTAATGCATGAAATTATATGGCCTCCATGCATTAGATTACTTGGCAAATTTGGCACAAAGCTTCATGTAAAGAAAAAAACAAAAAATTCCCTAAAACATGGCATAAAACATGCCTTAAACAAAATATGAATTTCCTCCCTTTGTTCCCCTCAAAATCAGCCACCCATGCCTCCTGCATTTGTCCATTCATGAGCTCCAAAATCTCTATAAATAGGCATGCTTAAGGAGTCTTAGAAGCCTTGCTCATAATTGCACAATTTCAAGTTTTTCCAAAGCTCAAAAACTTTCTTTCTTCCTTCCCCTTGGCTGAAATTCTTTCTTCAACTTTTCAAGGAGATTTTGTTTCATTTCACTCAAAGAAACCAAGTTCTCTTCCTTTCCTTCAAACCAAATTAGGTAGGGAGTTGTCTTTAAGCTTATTTCTATGCTTTGCTAAGTGTTGTTCTTGGTTCAAAATGATGATTTCATGGACTTTCTTTAGCTTTTCCATTTGGTTTTCTTCTTTCTTTTCCTTTGAACATTTCGGCCATAAGGCCTATATGGGAATATGATGATAGCTTGATGATGAGGACCTTGAGTGTTGGTTGTAAATCCATCACAAGTTAGGCCTCTAAAGCTTGAAAATTCCACTTGATGCAAAACTTTAAAGAATGATGTTTTATGATGTAAAAATAAAGATCTTGAGTTTAGAACTTGAAAGATGTATTTTTCACTTTGTCTTGCTAAGATATATATGGGTTGATATTATATGTCTCTAAAGTCTTGGAGGAGCTCTAGTAAAGAATAAAATGAACTTGCATCCATGTTTAAGTTTATGCCTTGCATAACCATGTTTACTTTTAATGTCATCACTAAATTCTCAAGAATAAATAAATGAACTTGCATACCTCATGTTTAAATTTCCAAGCTTGCATTTCATGTTTATGTTTCAAGTTGTCACTTAATCTCTAAAGATAATAAAAAGATGCATCTCATATTTATTTTATGCTCTCACTTTATTTTATAATGGCTAAAAGAATCAATGCATGACATGTTTATTTTATGTCATCACTTAAAGATCCTAGAGCTCAAAGACTTGCCCAAGTATCACAAGCAAAGTTGGAACCATGGTAATAAAAACTCTAAAGCTTACTTAAGATTATGGGAGTCAAAGAATTCATTCTTTAAAAAGTCTTGAGTTTGGAGCTTAATAAGATGTAATAAGAATTCTCTTCTTCACTTCCAGTGCCCAGGACGCCTTCGCTTCTTAAGATTCTTTTCTCCCTCCACCGGTCTCTGCAGACTACCGCCGCTCCAATTTCTTGCATCATGTTTATATTTCCAAGTTATCACCTTATAAAGACAAGATTAAAATGGGTTGCATAGCATGTTTATAATTCTAGCTATCACTAAATCTCTAAAGCTCAAGACTTGCTCCTTTTATCTTAAGTGAAAATTCTAATCATGAACATTCTTTCAATGTATAAATCGGCCTCATGATTATGGAGGCTTAAAGTCTTATAATTTCTTTAAAGTTTAACAAAAAGAATTAGTTACTAAAGGAGTTTTGAAGCTTTGCAAAAATTATACGGGAAACTAGTACTTTATGTATACTTGAAATGTGGTTTTATGCAATTATATGAGGTTCATGATTCGGCTACCTATCTGAGTTTAGTACTACTGTATGATGATGGTTTAATATGTTCAAAGTTGTGATGATTATGATTTATTGCTAAGAGAACGATTCTATGCATGTTAGAAATAAAACTAGCTTCCCAGAAAAATCGTAAAAGCAAGATTTCTAGAACTCTAGAGAATGAAATTTATGCGTTCTGTCAGAACCTTTAGCAGCCCTAAGAACCAGTACTATTGTGTTTATATAAGGGAGAATGATTCATAATTGGTTTAGTAATTGATTTTAGCACCATAAGAAAAGCCGGTAATGAGAAACGGTTAAAAATGCAACTTCTAGCACACCGTGAGCCTTAAATATAACTTGCTGCCTATGTTGTCCCATATAGTTTAATAATGTTCTTAAGGCTTATAATTAATGGTAATGATGATAATGAATCCTTTAGATGCATGATTAATTAGTGTGATAATTGAGGTTACCCGATTCTAAAGTTTCGGATGTTTAAGAGAGTTTTTTGGTAAGAATTTATGATGATAGTTCCTTGAAGTTTGAAATGATAAGTCTATGAAGTGATTTGATGCTTATTAAGTATTTGATATCATTGAATGATTTCCGGGCTTGCATGTTATAGTTACTGTTGCAAACAATGAGAATGCTTATGCATGAAATAATGAAATATTCTTTGTTATTTAAAAATTTACCCTTGTTGTTGGAAGAAAGTATATTACTTAAAAGTGTAATTTGGAAAGGTTCTGGCTAGGAAAGACTTGGTATTTAAGCGTGTCCATTTGTGACCCACCTCTCTTTCCTGGAATCTCCCGGATGCATGATTACAGTTGGTATATATATTATTCAGAATAAGACTATAAATGAGAAAATGTTATAAATGATTATGAATTGAGAATTGTATTATGATATAACATGCAAAGACTTAAAGGTGACTCAAAATATATGAGGAAATGACCCTTTGGACCCATCAAACTATAGGTGGTGAAAAGGTGATCCTGAGAAAATGATCCTTTGGACCCGTCAATAGGCGGTGAAAAGGTGATTCTTGCCCCTAGTCCGTTCTCTCAAAAGGGTAGAGACGAAATTTTTAACTTATTAAAAGGGATAAGTATATGCTAGTGACGACTAGTAAGGTATGAGCTCATAACCTAGATTACTCCCAAAAGGGTGGAGTATAGGGTGGCCCAGGAAAATGATGATGAAAGTAACTTTAAGTCACCTAAGAAACTAAGTAAATGCATTATGTGAATATGATGTTATACTATGCATAGTATTTATGAGATGATGATGAGAAATATGATGTTCTGCTATGCATAGTATTATGAAATGATGATGAGGAATATGATGTGATTTTATGCATAACTATGTTATTATATATGAAAGGAAAAGTTCATTATAAACATGACATGCTAAGTTTATGATGCATTATAAGACGCATGATTAAAGCGACGAACCTTGGTAAAGTATATTTTCAAACTTAATAAATCAATCTTAGCATGCTCACTATTTCATAATAACCCTAGGTTCCTGGGGACGATGATGATGACACAATGCATCATGAGGTGAGTACCCTAGAGATTCTTTTTATAAGTTTCTCACTCTCTATTTTTCTTTCCATCTCGTCTTCAGAAAGAGAAGGAAGCGTTCGTGAATCACATTGAGGCTTTCACCGAGTAGCTGAACTTGATCCTTAGTTTCACTCGTATATTTCAGATATCTATCCCTATCCTTGGAGTGTTATTACTAGGTGCCATTAATGGATGTTCTTTCATCCATATATTATTTATGTTTTGTTAGATTGCCTACACCTAGTCTTATTCTGTTGGTAGAAAAACTATCTATGTGTTATGTAATTATGGATGTTATATGATGGAGCCAATATGATGTGTTTTTCATGCTATATCTGCACATTATTCGCTTTATTTTGATTATTGTTCACGTTATGTGCGGCTCACGTTTTCAATTATGTTTTAAAAAAATGGCTCGTAATTTCACTAAGTATTTTCAAAGTATGATGAAAAACTGAAGCAAAGAGTAAAGTCTAGTAATTAATCAGATACAACCTAGGTGTATTAGGTTAATTATTAGGGTGTTACACTTTATTTTATTGCTCATAGGCTTCAATCTAGGGTAAACTCTAACAACCAATCAACTTTAAGGTTGGTAAGGGTAAGCTTAGAACTCTTTGAAAACATAGGATTAATTTTGTTAACAAAACTTTTAGTGACCTACTGAAATTTTTATCAAATTTTGTACAAAGAAAGGAATGAAGGAAATCTTGAGGAGGAAAGGAAAGGAAAACCGAAACTAGGAGGAAAAGGAAAGCAAAACTGAAACCTTTGAGCAAAGAAAGGAAGAAAGGAAAACATATATGGTCCAAGACCAAGTTTTCAAGCTTTAGAGGTTTCTCACATGGCATCACAAAACCATTTTCTTGAAACCTCATCATCAACCAAAGTCTTTCTCATCTCAAGGCCTTAAGGCCGAAATGAAGAAAGGAAAAGGGAAAAGCTTTGAAAGCCAAGAGAAAACTAGAACTTTTCTTAAAGAAAGCAAGAAAACTTTGAAAATAAACCCCTACCAAATGAAGTTTTGAAAGAGATGAAAGAAAGCTTGTCTTCTTGATGAAATGAGAAGACAAAATCTTCTCTTGGATGGTGATGCAAATTCGGCCAAGGGTATCTCAAGGAAGATGATTTTTCCTTGAAAAAGTAAGCTTGGAAATGGAAAGGTTTGGTGTTTGAGAGGTGGTTTGAGGTGGGGGAGTGGTGGTTCAAGGTTTTTTGTGGTGCTGGAAAGGTTTCTTTGATGGTGGAGGAAGAAGAACAAGATGAAGAGAATTTGAGGGAAAAGGAAAGAAAATAGCAAGAAAGCTTCACTTGGCAAATGATCTAAAGTGTCACCAAATTCTCTAAGGCTTGGTATTTATAGAAAAATCAAACAATGGAGGCTGATTTGGGGGAGGATGGCCGACAGCTTCAAGGCCATGGGAGGAAAATATCTTCAAAAGCTTGTCATTCAAAGGCATGGTTGGAGGTATGGCTAGGTATGAGCAAGACATGGTTGGAGGTATGGGGTATGACACATTTCCTAGGGTATGTATTCGGCCAAATTTCCAGCCAAGGGGAGAAGAAATTGCTCATGTAATTGTGGCTTTAATGATGTGTTTAGGTGTTTCTTTGATTAAGGTTTTGATTAGGAGTTTGTAAGAAAGTGTTTAGGTGAGGTAATGGTTAATTAATGTTGTCAAGACTTGATTTAGGGGTGGTCTTGCTAGATTAACAAATTAAAATTCCTTTTTAAGTCAAATTAAATCATAGACAAAGTTCCTTGATTTAAGGAATTGGAAGAGAAATTACTATTCAAGATTCCATGACTAGGAATCTTGAATCAAAGAATGAGATTTAAAGCTTAACTAAGCAATCTTAGGTTCTAATTAACCTTAATAAATTATTTTGACTCTGGATTAATTATCGAAATAGATTAATCTTCGATCAAAGCCTAATATTGCTTAGGTTTGGTTAATTATGTCATTAGGCTCACTATACACTATTTCAGGGCAAATGGTAATTTTGCACTACAACTTCCTGGACCTCCCAGCCGACTAACCATCAAAAACCACTCAAAAACATCATTCCGAACTTCCTGGAAGTTTGGGTCAAACGGCACCTTTACCCGCGTAAAACGTTGTAGGGTATTTTGGTCATTTTGAGCCGAAAGTTCGAAAGCGAGATTTTCACCTCTAATATCGAACATTGCATATAATCCCCTTCAAACATTGAGTTGACCCATTGAAGGGTAAAGACCCTCAGGGGCATTTTGGTCATTTGTACTCAAATAGAAATTCTGGCGTTACATGTAGTATCCAAAGGAGGGATTGCTGGAGACCTAGTAAGGTGGAGGCGTGATGAATTGGGAAAGACCTACAACGGTAACGGAGATTAGAAGCTTTTTGGGTTTAGCCGGCTATACCGAAGGTTTATCAAAGATTCTCCTAGATTTCCCTACCCTAACCAAGCTGACTAGGGAAAACACCCCTTTCTCATGGACCCGTACGAAGAGAGCTTTCAAGAGCTAAAACACAAGCTAACCTTGACCCCTGTTTTGGTGTTACCTTACCCAATACCCTTTGAGGTATATTGTGACGCTTTGGTAAAGGTTTGGGTTGCATATTGATGCAAAACAGGCAAGTGTGGCTACGCGTCAAGGCAACTCAAGCCGCATGAGGCAAGCTACCTTACCCATGACCTAGAGCTAGCCACCGTCATGTTTGCTCTAAAGATTTAGACACTATCGGATGGAGTTAAGTTTGAGGTGTTCTCCGATCACAAAAATTTGAAATACCTTTTTGACCAAAAGGAGCTAAACATGAGGCAAAGGAGATGGATGAAGTTCTTGAAAGATTATGATTTTGGGTTGAACTACCATCCTGCAAAGCCAACATTGTAGACCGATGCTTAAGCAGGAAATCTTTACAAGTATCCCATCTAATGGTTAAGGAGGCCGAGTTGATTGAAAAATTTAGAGATCTAAACCTAGGAATGACCTTGACCAGGAGGGCATAAGAGCTTGCCATCTTAGTGTGATGAGTGAATTCAAGGAAAGAATTGCTTAAGCCTAAAGAGAAGATGCAGGTTTCAAGAGACCTTAAAGGCCGTAAGAGCAGATAAGTTGAGAGGTTTTGCCCAAGGGAGTGATAGTTTGTGGAGGTTTGAAGGGTGTATATGTGTACCCACCAATGGTGACCTCTCTTAAGAAGATTTTGGAGGAAGCCCATAAGAGCCATTTCACCCTCCATCCCAATGCCACCAAGATGTATCAGGATTTGAAGAAGATGTTTGTGGCCTTGATTGAAGAAAGATGTGTGCATGTGGGTGAGCAAGTGCTTGGTGTGTCAAAAGGTGAAGATTGAACACCAAAGACCCTCTGAGATATGCAACCCTTGTCAGTCCCGAGTGGAAGTGATAGTATATCCATGGATTTTGTAACGGATTACCAAGGACCCAAGCGAACCATGACGCCATATGGGTAATAGTGGATCGTTGAAGTCAGCCCACTTTTTACCTATTAAGGTGACTTATTCTTTGGATAGGTTGGCTAGTTATATATTCAGGAAATAGTAAGGTTACACGGAGTACGTCGATGATAATCTCTGTCGAGATCCGCGATTATGTCACGGTTTTTGGAGCCTTTCAGAAGGCATTTGGCTTTAAGGGTGTTCTAAGCATGGCTTATCACCCACAAATGGACGGTAATCGAGAAAACCATCCAAACCTTAGAGGATATGTTAAGGGCATGTGTTTTGGATTTGAGAGGAAGTTTGGACAAATACCTGCCATTGATTGAATTTGCATATAACAATAGTTATCATATGAGCATTGGTATGGCACCGTATGAGGCCCTCTATGGATGGAAATGTCAATCGCCTTTATGCTAGTATGAACCCAGAGGAACAAGTCTACTTGGACCTAATATTGTGAGGGAAACAACAGAACAAATCAAGAAGATTAGGGATAAGACTCACTGCTCAAAGTCGACAAAAAAACTATGCGGACAAGAACGTAAGCCACTAGATTTTCAAGAAGGGGACCATGTTTTCCTAAGGATCACCCCTACCACGGCATAGGTCAAGCAATGAAAGTTAAGAATTGAGCTCCAGATTTCTTGGACCATTTGAAATCCTTAGCAAAGTCGCTCTTGAACTTACCGATAGCCCTTCCCCCAAGTCTCCCAAAGTCAACCCAAGCCATGTGCTAGAGCCAAAACATGTATAATTAAGGGATGACCTAACATTTAACTTACCACCCATGAAAATCGTTGACTGAGGAGTTAAGCAACTAAGAAACAATACCGTACCTTTGGTCAAAGTCACGTAGGGATGTGGTGGGATCGAAGAACTCACATGGGAGCTAGAATCAAACATGCAAGCGCAGGACTCCAAGCTCGTTCTTAGGAACGAATTTCAAGGGCGAATTCTTTTTAAGGAGGGGAGTAATGTACGCCTCGAATTTTCTAGTGTACAAATGACCGATGCCCCTAAGGTCATTTACCCGAAAATAAGGATCACCGCCTCCTATCCTCAAAGGGATGTTTTGATGATGATGGGGGATTTCTTGTGATATGTGAGGCATAGAGAAGAAGAATCTCATTTTTGAGTTTGACGCCGAAATTACCAAAATACCCTATGGCTTTTGCACCCGATTTACGTGCAACTGAACCCGAACTTCATCAAAAGGTTTTAAATTATGTTTTTAAGCTATGTTTAACTACGGTTAAGCCCGGTGGCTCATTTTTGAGGAAATTACGTTTTGCCTGGCTTTGTGCATTTGCGCCTAATGACGTAATTAGCGAAACCTAAGCAATATTAAGCTCTAATTAAAGATTAGTAAATTCTAATTACTAATCTAGAGTCAAATAATTTATTAAGGATGATTAGAACCTAAGATTGCTTAGATACATCTTAATCTCTATCTTAAAAACCAAGATGCCATGTCATGGAATCTTGAATAGTATTTTCTCTTCCAATTCCTTAAATCAAGGAATTGTGTTTGTGAAAGGATTTGTCTAATTGAGTTCATATTTCACTAATAAAGCGAGAGCAACTCCTTAATCATGTCTTGATAGCCTTAATTACCCATTACTTTACCTAAACACTTACAAATTCCTAATCAAAGATACACCTAAACACACACATAAACCAACATTAAAATGAGATTTTCTCCCCATTATGCCTTAAACATAACTAGCCACACCCTCCTCCACCAATCAATCACATGTTGAAATTCAAACACTCAAAGAACCATGCTTAGAACCATGCTTAAGCCATATCCAAGCCATGCCTCACCATGCCATTGACCATACTCACAACCATACTAATCAAGGAGATATTCTCTCTCCTCTTCCTCCCAATAGCATCGGCCACTCCTCCTCCCCTAAGGCCATCCATGAGCTTTCATTTCCTCTATAAATATGCAAGCTTTAAAGCTCTTTGGATCCTTTACACACCTTGCAAATCAAAGAAGTCTTTTTCCTTCTTCATTCTCCTAAACACAACTTCTCTTCCTCTCTTTTCCTCTCTTGGCTGAAACTTCCTCTTCAAGCTCTAAAGAAGATTTTCTTTCCTTCTCATCTCAAAGGACCAAGCTTTCCTTCATCCATTCAAGCAAACTCTTGGTAGGGAGTTGCCTTTAAGCTTATTTTCTTGCTTTGTTAAGATTTGTTCTTATTTTAAGATGATGGTTGAATGATCTTCCTTAAGCTTTCTCATTTCGGTTTTCCTTTTTCCCTTGTTTTCCTTTCCCATTAAGGCCTTGATGATGTTCCATGATAGCTTGATGACGAGAGTTTCTAGATGATGACTATGAGTTCATCACCATGAAACCTCTAAAGCTTGAGTTTTGTTTTTTAGCAAGTGATAATGTTATATGGTTAAAGAGGTAATCTTGAGCTTAGAACTTAAAGAAATGCATTCATATTTATCTTTCAAGCCCTTGCATTCATGTTTATATTTTTGTCTAGCGTATTTATTTTCAAAGTTATCACTTGAAACATAAAGATTAAAATAAAGAAATGAGATTTGCAAAGCATGTTTACTTTCATGTTAGTATTCAAGTTCCTAGAGCTCAAAGATTTTCCTTGAAAACCCAAATAGAAACTTGGACCATGGCTAGTTTATGCACTTTAGCCATGGTGCAATGTTGTTTTGGAGTTGCTAAAATATGAAAAAGAGTTAAAAGGGGTTTTTAGAAAAATGTGGCAAATGGTTTTGAAGTGGAAGAACACTTGGAAACATGTCAGAAAACTTGTTCTCTTGAAAATTTGAAATTTAGTAATCGATTACAACCCTATGTAATCGATTACCAAAGTGTATATTTGAAAAATTTTTAGATTCTGGTAATTTATTGGTAACGATTACCAAGGGGTGTTCTTCGTACCCAAAACCAGTATAGTACTCCAGGAATCAATTAATAGTTCATGTAATCGATTACCATGATGTTCTTCATTTTCCAGAAACGAGTTTGGTTTCTGGTAATCGATTACCAGGACTTCAAATGTACAAGTATGAGTGTTTTGATTTCGATGGAATGAATCTATGATATGGATGCTATGTGATGATTGAAATCTTACATGTTTACTTATTTGGAATACACGTGACATGATTTATATTGCTTAGTATACAATGAAGTTACATATGTTAATGAGCATAAAAAGTATGTGGTATGAGGAATTTATGAATTGCATCCTGTTATGACATGCTAAGAAACAAGGGAAAATGATCCTTTGGACTCACCAAACTAAAGGTGTCGAAAAGGTTATTCTTGCCCCTAGCCCGTACTCTCAAAGGGTGGAGTCGGGACTTTAACTTATCAAAAGGGATAAGTATATGCTAGTGACGACTAGTGAGGTGTGAAGTTATAACCTAGAGGTACTCCCAAAAGGGTGGAGTATAGGGTGGCCCAAAGAAATGATGATAAATAAATTTGAAGTCACCTAAAGAACTAAGCAATGCAATATGAGAATCATGTTCTATGCATAGTATTTATGAGGAGATGATGAGAAGTATGTTAAGTAGTTATGTTTGGGCATGACATGTTAAAATATGATGCATTACAAGGCGCATGTTAAAATAAATGGCCTCAGGAAGGATGTTTTAGAACTTAGTAAATGAATCATTGTATGTTCACTATTTCATAATAAAAACCCGAGGTTCTTGGAGACTTGATGATGACACCTAGATAGGAGTTTGCCCTATGAGAATTCTTTAGCAAGATTCTCACTTCTTTTCTCTTTTCCGTCATTGTCTTCAGATACCAATGGCGACCTTCGTCCTATTCATTGACACCCCCACATAGGAGGTACATTACTTGAGCATCGCTCATATAATTTTGAGGGACGATGCGCGTTAGAGTTTTTGTCTTCTTGGGATGTCCGTTCGCACACCCCGTATCTAGTTATCGATTCTCTTCGACATCCCCATATGGCGACGACATGGTCTTTGAGTGCGCACGCACGCGCAACAAGAGGATTCTACGCACGTATCCCTCCTCGTCGCCGTCGTGACTTCCTCGACTATGTCCCCCATTTGAGGAATTCCGAGACGGATCCATTAGAGGAAATGCCCACACATATGTACTCCGAGAGCTCTTCCCTACTCCCCACGGATGAGGGAGGGTAGCGAGGAGACCGTGATTCAGCGCAGCGGCAAGGAGGTCGTCCATGCGTCGCAGGCATGGAGCATCACACGCCGCCACCCAAGGGAGTCCACTCATGGATATGTTACGTTCCGCGTTCAGGGTCAGCAGCCATAGAGTTTTGGAGGGCTTCTAGTGCACACATACACCTTAGTTTAGGATAGCCTTCTTTTGTTTTGAGGTTATCTACCTTAGGTGCACTAGTTGGGTATGTTTTTCTATGTATTTCTTTTCCCATGCATTTGCTTTCATTATGGTTATGTACAAACTTAACTCACCCTTTGGGTGGGATTATTATTACATATATATATGGTGTGCTTATGGATGTTCATATAATAGAGCCTATGTGATGTTCTTCTTTATGATATTCTTTGAAATGTTCTGCTCTATCTCATTAATCATTTACGTTATGCACGCTCACTTTTTATTTATATGTTAAAAAAAAAGTGCCTCATAATTTCATTAAGTATTTTTAAAGTATGATTAAAGAACTTAACAAAGAGTAATATCTGATAATCAACTAGAATACGTCCTAGGCATATCAAGTTAATTATTAGGGTGTTACCCAAAGAACCATGCCTTAAACCATTCCTTGGACCATACTTAGCCATACCTTAACCATGCCTTTGAATGACTAATGTTTGAAGATATTTTCTCCCCAAAGGCCATGAGAAGCCGTTGACCTTCCTCCCTATTTCAGCCTCATTGTTTCATTTTTTCTATAAATACCATGCCTTAGTGAACTTGGTTATACTTTAGAACCTTTGCTAAGTTCAAGCTTTCTGCAATTCTCTCCTTTTCCTCTCAAATTCTCTTCATCTTGTTTTCCTCCTCCATCACCAAAGAGACCTTCCCACCATCACCAAACACCACAAACAACCTTGAACCACCACACCCCCATCTCAAACCACCTTTCAAACACTAAGCCTTTCCATTCCCAAGCTCACACTTTCAAGGAAAATTCACCTTTCCTCTTTGGCCGAATCATCATCACCATCAAAGAGAAGATTTTGTCTTCTCACTTCATCAAGAACCCAAGCTTTCTTTCATCTCATCCAAGACTTCTTTTGGTAGGGGTTTATTTTCAAAGTTTTGTTTACTTTCTTTAAGAAAGTTTTAGTTTTCTCTTGGTTTTCAAAACTCTTTCTTTTCTCCTTTTTATTTCGGCCTTAGAGCCTTGTTGATGAGAAAAACTTTGGATTGATGATGAGGTTTCAAGATAATGGTCTTGTGGATACCATGTGAGAAACCTCTAAAGCTTGAAAACTTGGTCTTGGACCAAACATGATTTCGGTTTCCTTTTCTTTTCCTTACTCAAGATTTCGGTTCTCATCTCCTTTCTTCCTCCATGATTTCAGTTTTCATTTCCTTTATTTGTACAAAGTTTGATAAAAATGTTGAGTAGCTCACTAAAGGTTTTGTTTAAGAAACTTAATCACATGTTTTCAAAGAGCTCTAAGCTTACCCTTGCCAACCTTAAAGTTGGTCGGCCATTCTAGAGTTACTCTAGATAGAAGCTTGTGAGCAATAAAATAAAGAATATCAGTAGTTCTCTTTATGTTTGTTTTGATAAGTGTTGATGTTTATCTCTTAATCCATTTTCTTGAGCTTGATGATGATGTTCAAACCATAAGACTTCTTTGAAGACTTGGTGCTAAGAACTCTAAAGCTCACTTTATATTGTTAGATACATGTTGGGTTAAGGCTATTGATGTTCCTCTAAAGTCTTGCATGAGCTCTAGTTAAGATAAAATAAGTTTGCATTCATGTTTAAGTTTATGCCTTGCATATCATGTTTACTTTTTAATACCATCACTAAGCTCTCAAGAATAAATAAATGAACTTGCATTTTCATGTTTCAATTTCCAAGCTTGCACTTCATGTTTATATTTCAAGTTATCACTTGATCTTTAAAGATAATAAGGAGGTTGCATCTCATATTTATTTTATGCTCTCACTTTATTTTGTAATGAAGAATAAAACAAAGTGCATAGCATGTTTATGTTTATGTCATCACTTAAATATTTTAGAGCTCAAAGACTTGTCCAAATATCACAAGTAAAGTCTTAGAAAATGGAAGCCTTCCTTGAAT
The DNA here is from genome assembly GCA_030441495.1 of Dalbergia oliveri. Lineage (NCBI taxonomy): Eukaryota > Viridiplantae > Streptophyta > Magnoliopsida > Fabales > Fabaceae > Dalbergia > Dalbergia oliveri. Next base: position 37,566,838 of record JAMLFY010000006.1, read on the forward strand.
GCTATCTTGGCCTTGTGATGATGATGATGGACTTGGTATGAGTTGCATCTAATCACAAGTGTCAATAGCCTATGTCTTGAAATTTTTCTAAGCATAGGTGAATTTAGAGAATATTATGAACATGATTTTATGTTTTAAATCTACCCTATGGGAAAAATGATTTAGCTACTGCCCTTACTCACATTTACATGATTTTAATGAGATAAATTAGTTTCTAAAAGAGTTTTGAGTTCCTAAATTATTCCAAGAGAAAACTAGTAACTTATATGTATTTAAAATCATGAATTCATGTGATTATGTGAGATATACAATTCGGTTTCTGCCTTGTTTGTTTGGCCACTGTATTGATGCTATTTTATGGAGTTAAAATGTGTAAAATTGTGTTTGAGTAAGGCAAGGACCGATTTAGGAATGTTAGGAAAAAACAAGTAACTAAAAAGGACTTAAAATGAAGATTCTAGAACACTTAAGCACAAGAATTATAAATTCTGCTTCAGCATAATTGAACTTAGGGAAAATGGTTTACAATTAGTAGATATGTAAGGGATCTCTGATAATTGGTTTAGGAATTGAATATAGAGTCTTAGGCGAAGACGGGACTTAGAAATGGTTAAAGACATAGATTCTAGAACCCCATAACCGAATGATAACCATCATACCCAATCTGTGCAAGGCTGTTTGGAGGTGTTAGTAAGTATAAAAATTTGAGATAATTATAAGTAAAGATCCTTCAGGTGCATTGGAGATCTGTTATGGGTGTTAGGATAACTAGAACACGAGTTTTAAGACCCGTAAGGGTCAAAGCATAATATACTATAAGATAGGAAAGATGATGAGAGTAAGTGACCGAGTGAACACATAGTTATGATATATCGAGGGTATGTGAAAGTATTAATGGCATGTGTATGAGAATATGTGAACTTATGACGTGATTGTTATGATAATGTGGTATGTTATGATTGAGATGAAGGATAGGAGATAATGATGAAATGGGTGAACATGTTTATATGATTTTAAAGGTTTGCTTAGTTGAGATATTGAATGAGGAAGCATGTGTTAAATGAGTTATGTGGCATGACTCAAATTTGAGGAAATTTGGTAACAGTCATTGTGCTATCGATTTTCCATCAAATTTGAGAGACTTAAAGAAGTTTTTGAAAGAAAGATTTTAAAAGTGACATGCCAGACGCATTTTTCTTGCTACAATGAGGAGAAAGTAAACCTTGGGTATGGACATTAGCCATACCGAAGCAGACAAAGTCACTGGCTTAACCAGTTGATGCGTTTCATAACCAGACATACTTCTCCTGCTATGGTGAGGAAGGTAAAATCGTGAGGGCATTGACAGTTAGTTTGCCAAAGTGGACAAAGTCACTGGTCTTAACTAGATGATGCGTTTTGAAGAAGGAAAAAGTCTCATGATGGATGATCCTTAGGCCCCCTACCCATACTTTGGGAGTCAGGACTATTATGATTGTGATTATGTTACGCTTATCAAGAGGATAAGTAAGAACTAGTGACGACTAGTTGAGGTATGAGCTCATAGCCTAGCATAGGGTGGCAATGATACTAGGTTTGATACCTTTATGTCACAAGTTTGAGAAAAGAGAAAAGGATGTGAAGTTCCATACTTACGAAAGAGAAAGGTTTTCATGAGGTTACATGCCACTTATATGATGATAAATTGTTGATGTCATGTTTTATTGGTTTACTTGTATAAGGTATTGTCATGCATTCATGCTTTGCTATGCTGCATTCATGTATTAAGATTCATTATAAAAGAAAACACGGACCTTGGATAATTACTTTTATAAAACCTCATAATAGACCATTGCATGTTAAATCTTTTCATAATAAACCCAAGGTTCCTGGGACGTAAACGATGACATTAAGGTAGGAGGATTCCCGCGAGATTCTTTAGTAAGATTCTCACCCCTCTATTTCTCTTTTACGTCTTTAGATCTTGATGGCGATGTTCGTGGTCTTCATTGACACGTCGACCTGGGAGGTGCACTTTGACCGGATCATCAGTCGTATCATTTTGAGGGTCGTTGTGCTGTCCGCATTTTGCATACATGGGACGCTCGTTCGCATCGCCAGCTTTCGCTTCACTCCTACCTCACCGTATAGCGATGACATGATCTTAGAAGGACCTAACCCCACGACGAGTAGACTCATCGTACCCGTCCATCATCCTCCATGGCTAGAGCTTACTTGGAGTACGTCCCACTCATTCGACGCTGATGGGATTGACTTGTTTGAGGACTCCCACCTACGTCACTCTGAGGGTTCTCCTCCTCGTGCCCGTGGACATGGGTAGGGGGTGAGGAGACTGTCACCCAGCTGAGGCTTGCGAGGCGAGTGCGACAACCTGAGAAGCGCCCGCACTCAGGAGGCCATGTTGTTCCCCCACTCCACATGCCCACGCCCCACTTCGTTGGGCCACGATCTAGGAGCTCGAGCAGCATGGGACACATTTCCCCACCCAGAGGACCAGCATCACTAGTAGGTTTAGAGGGGGTAGCTATAGCGGGGTTTGATCTTTTGGGGCTTCCCTGTACTTGTTGCTTATGTTTTCCTTTCTATTTACACATTTTCCTTTTATATGTATCGTGAGTTTTGCCCATTTATATGGGTATGACTTTATTTTAGTTTTTCAGTTGATGTATCCAGAATCATGTATTCAACTATGTTATTTAATATTATGATATTTGCTTCTATGGATAAATGTGTTCTTTATTGCTCTTAACTTGTATGATTAAGTTCTTGTCGTTTTACGATTTGCTCTTGGTAGTACGCGCATGGCTCACGTTTTGTTTTACATGTTTCAAAACAAAAAAATTTTACCCATATGTTTTCGCTAAGTATTTTAATAAAAGGAATTTAAAAGAGTAATAACTAATAATTAATCTCAATGCGTCCTAGGCCTGTTGGGTTAAATATTAGGGTGTTACACCATAGGCCAAATTTTATTAGTCCGTAGAGGTCAAAGCGCAAAGTTTCTCATTTTTTATGCTTAACAAATGCCAATGCTTCTAAAACTTTTTCTAAACATTATAAATGATATTTTGAATACATGGACACATTCAAAATCGTTACTAACTCTAATTAACTTCTTTTGGCCAAAATTCCATAATGGTAGTTTAAGGCACAACTTGCCACATTTTGCAAAGGTCTAACTAACACTTTCAATTACTCTTTTAAGCACTTAAGACACCAAAAATAATTTTCATGACAATGGGCAGTACCAAACATTACCAATCAGTAGCCATAAAATCCAATTTCTAAAAGCTTTGAAAACCACATTTTTTTTTATCCTTTCTAATTACTAGTTTTTCCTAAAGTGCTAAAACCAATTTTCACAACCATTATTAGCAACTTTTACACATATAAACAGCACCAAACAGCACCTTAGAGATTTAATAAATGTAAATCAGTAACCATGATTTTAATTTCTAAAGCATGGGAAATCACATTTTTAATCTTTCCTAGTTACTAGTTTTTCCCAAAATGCTAAAAATAATTTTTACAACAATTATTAGTAAGCTTTACACATCTAAACAATGCCAAACAGCACCTTATAGGTTTAATTAATGCCAATCAGTACCCATAATCTTAATTTATAAAAGCTTGGGAAATCACATTTTTTAATCTTTTCTAGTTACTAGTTTTTCCCAAAATTTATTCTAAGACATAGAACACACTTGAAACTATTTTATCTCTTTGAGAACTTAAAAATACCAATGATACATCAGGAGCAAAACTAGAGATTTCATCAATAGGTTGTTAATCACTTAGAGATCATATGTCCATTCCCCTTGAGTTCCTAATCTTTCAAAAATTCTTTGTACATCCTAGAAACAAGATTCAAGCCTCAAATGAAATAAAACCAACTTCAAAACCCAAAATCCTGACAAGGCCGAAATGTACATATTAAAATGTGTCCATGATCAAAATTTTCATTTAAGATAAAGGAGACAACTCTTGAGCTTTAGAGATTTAGGTGATGGCTAGAATCATAAACATGCCATGCAATCTCATTTTAATCTTTATCATTATAAGGTGGTGCCTTGGAAACATAAATATGTTGTGCAAGACTTGAAATATAAATATGAGAATGCAAGTTCACTTTCTTATCTTTAAGAGTTAAGGTGATAACTTGAAATTTAAATATGATATGCAAGGCTTAGAATTTAAACATGAAAATGCAAGTCCATTTTCTTATCTTTAAGAGTTAAGGTGATAACTTGGAATTTAAATATGATATGCAAGGCTTGGAATTTAAACATGAAATGCAAGAGCTTGAACATAAACATGAATGCAATCCACTTTTATATCTCTTTAAGCTCCAAACTCAAGACTTTTTAAAGAATGAAACTCTCTAACCCCAATCAATCTTAACAAATGGGAGTGAGCTTTAGAGTCTCTCAATACCATGGTTCCAAGAACCTCATTTCTTGGACTCACCATCAAGCTCAAAAAGAAACAACCAAAGAAAACTAACAACATTCCATTTCTCATATTCTTTGAAAACCAAAAATCAAGCCTTGATAGTTTCACAACCAACATCAAGAACCCTCATCATCAAGCTATGGTCTTGACCATCAACCAACAACAAAACCAAAATCAAAAGAAGAACAAGAGAAAGAACATAAAAATAAAATCCCTACCAAGAGTGTTTTCTTTGTTTGCAAAGAGAAAGCTTGATCTTTTGTAAAGAAATGAGAAGAACAAATCTTCTCTTTGAGACAAAATGTTCGGCCAAAGGGAAAAGAAATGAAGGGGGAATTTTCTTGTGTTCTTTTGTTTGAGAATGGAAAGGATAGGTGTTTGGGAGTTGATCTATGGTGGATATGTGGTGGTTTAAGGTTGAGAGCTTGGGTGGAGGTTGGAATAAAAGACTCTAGAAGGTGGAGGAGGAAGAAGAAGAGAGCTTTGAGTTTGAGAGAGAGAGAGAGTTTTTTTACCAAACTTAGTGAGCAAGATTGCAACAAAAAAACAAATGGTAAGGAATGAGAGTTTTTGAGTGTTTATGTGTTGAAAAAAATTAAAATATGATAGAGAAATTGGGAGAGGGAGTCCACAGCCAAGGGGCTATTTTGGGGGGAGTTTTCATGTTTCATGTGTATTAGGGCATGTATATAGATTTAATTAGGTAATGGGTTAGGAATTGGCAATTAAATATTTGGTCAGTAACCATGTGTTTAAGGCTTTCCAAGACATGATTAAGGACTGATCTTACACATTTAGCGGAGTTAAGTTCCATTAGTTTGAAATTCAAATTCCAACATATATCCTAAATTTAAGGAAAGAGAGAAAATACTATTTGCCTTTGTCATTTTGGGTCTTATGAGCTCTTGGAATAAAAATGGGATTTAAATTTCCCTAAACAATCTTAGGCCTTAATTAATCTCAATTAATTATTTTAACTCAAGATTAATAATTAAAATTAATTTATCTTTAATTAGAGTCTAATATTGCCTATATTTCCTTAATCACTTAATTAGCTCATTTAACACAAACTACAGTGTAACAAGGTAATTTTATGTAACACCCTAATATTTAACCCAATACGCCTAGGACACATTTAAGTTAACTATTAGAATTTACTATTTTGTTCTAGTCTTTGTCGTTAACTCCTAAAAATACTTTAGTAAAAATAAGGATAACTTTTTTTTTTGAAAATAAAACGTGAGTCGTGTGTACTAAGTAAAACGCATCATTTGTCTCGTATATATAGAAAAGAAATAAAAACAAGTCACAGCATCTACAAGTACAAACACAATAATCACGTGAACATAATCACATCATCATATATAATAATAGCATAAGTATTAACCATTCCATAAAACGCGGAATAGACTAAAAAGGTATCAAGCCCACTAACAGAGGTTGGGCTAGGTATAACAATCCGAAAAAAGACATAAATAGTATATGGATAGAAACTAAAACAACCTACTAACATCTCCTCCTATTACTCCTACTAGGATAAGCCTAGAGTAGATAACCTCTAATAAAAATATCAAAAGAAGGCTATCTTTTCAACGAGATATTCACAAGCACTCTAAGAGGTCCACCATCAACACCTACCAACGACACTCCTGAGAAGGGAGGTATCCGAGCACATGACCAAAGTTGGTAGGAGTAGCAAGATGACCCACAAAATGATAAGACTGGTTAGTAGGATCGAAGTGCATCTCCCAGGTGGGAACGTAGATCACGAATGTAACCATTGCCTTGTGAAGACGAGATGGAAAAGAAAGAAAGAGGAAATGAGAAACTTATACAAGAATCTCAATAGGGCTTTCGCCCAAACAAATGTCATCATCTTCATCCTTAGGAACCTCAAGTTTCATTGTGAAAATAGTGGACATAAATAAAATTCATTTATTAAGTTCCAAATACCATTATCCAAGGCCCGTATCTTTTAGCATGAATCTTAATGTCATAAATGCATTATACCAAATTATGAAATGCATGTGAATGCTATGCAACATACCACAAGACTTGTATGAATTATCATAACATAAGGAACATAATTCATTTTAATATGATCTTTCCTCTTTACTTTCTTAGGTGACTTAACTTTCTTGTTCTTTTCAATGGGCCACCCTAATACTCTCTCCTCTCAAGAGTTTTAGGTTATGAGCTCATACCTAACTAGTCATCACTAGTCTACACTTATCATCTCGATAAGCTAATTTCCAACTCCCAAAGTGCGGGATATGGGGCATAGGATCACCTTTCATAACCATTAATTCCTGAGTCTAAAGGATCACCTTTGGATCACCTCCCATAACCATTAATTCCTGAGTATGAAGGATCCCTTATTAGACCACTTCTCATAACCATTAATTTCTGGAGTCTAGAGGATCATTTCCATGTGTCTTATGTCACCTCTAATCTTAGCATGTCATTTAGAGATGCAAACATGAGCATATAAACATAACTTATCATTCATCATTTAATGCTCAAAATTCCATAATTTTTTAAGTCCACAAATTTGGCAAAAATTCAGACACCATAATTGCTTGGAATGGAATTTTCCCAAATTTGCTTCTTGTCATATAACATATCAAACATGCATCTCAATCAATTATTCATAATCACAACATGCCATAAATCATCATGTAATTGATCACCTAAGCATACATCACATTCTTTGCATATATCCATAAGCATGAAAACATCATAAAAACATTTATAATAGAGAAGTGAATACATTGATTCATAAAAGTATATTTCACAAACAACCATTCAAAACTTTTGTCAATAACACAAGCTTGAGGCATTCTAACCATGGACAAGGTTAGAAACCAATAATGCTTGTACAAATAAAAAAGAAATCCCTACCTTTTATGTAGGGTCTAAAAAGAGTCGTTCTCTTCTTTCTTGAGCTTGAGCAAGAGTCCCTGGAGTAGATGAACCTCCTTGAATCTTGGCTCTAGAATTTGAATGTTTAAGAAAGTATTTCTTACTAGAGTTAAAGATTGTAACTCTTGTGAGGGCTAGTGATAGTTTGGGCTTAGAATTTAAGTATTTGGATGAAGTTTAAAAAGTGAAGAGAAGTCTTTGAAGAAAAGAACATAAGAAGAAATAGTAGAGAAAGAAAAAGAGAGAAAGAATACTTAGGGAGTTTCTTAGCCTTGAAGACTAGCAAGAGAGTATGTATTTTACAAGAGTTAGAGGATGTAGCTCTTGCAAAGCATGGTGAGGTCTCTTTGTGACTTTGAAAATGGAATGAATGGAAGAGAGTTTGAAGAATATTTATAGTGGAAGGAAGAAGAATGAAACACTTGAAGAACTAATGCTTAAAGCAAGATTTATGCAAATATGTTGGCCAAATTTTGGGATGATAAAATGCTCCATGTTTCATGCAAACATGTAGGCTTAATTTTGGGATGAAAATGCTCCATGTTTTATGCAAACATGTTCGCCTATTTTTTGTAATTATTAAAGTAGTGGCATTATAGTAATTTCTTTAACCAAGACAAGGTATTTTTGTAATTAGACAATGACAGTGGTATTCTTGTAATTCTATTTATAAAATAAGGGTGTCTTTGTTATTTATTACTAAGGCAAGGGCAATTTGATAATTTCTTTTACATAGCAAAGGTATTTTCATAATTTCTACTTAATGATGGCATTTTTGTAATTCTTTGCATCTTTCTCTAGACCTACTTGATTATTGTAACGCCCGTTCCTGTGCAAATGATTAAAATGCCCTGAGGTCATTTTACCCGAAAAATGAGGATCGTCCTCTGCCCATCTAAGGGGACGTTTTGATGATAATAGGGGATTATATGTGTTGAGTATGGTAAGAGAGAAGAATATCATTTTGAGTTTCGACGCGAAATTACCAAAATGCCCTTATGACCGTGTTATCGATTTACGTGTTTAGTTTATCCGACTTCACCAAAAGGTTTTAAATGATATTTTTAAGTGATGTTTAACAACAGGTTAAGTCCGGGTAGCCCGGGCAGTTTTGTGAAAAATTACCACCCTAAACATGTACGATAAGCCTAGTAATGTAATTAACCAAACCAAACAATATTAGGCTCTAATCAAAGATTAATTAATTTCAATAATTAATCTAGAGTCAAAATAATTTATTAAGGTTAATTAGAACCTAAGATTGCTTAGTTAAGCTTTAATCTCATTCTTTTATTCAAGATTCCTAGTCATGGAATCTTGAATAGTAATTTTCTCTCAATTCCTTAAATCAAGGAATTGTGTCTATGATTTAATTTGACTAGAAAATGGTTTTTAATTTGTTAATCTAGCAAGACCAGCCCTAAATCAAGTCTTGACAACCTTAATTACCCATTACCTCACCTAAACACTTTCTTACAAACTCCTAATCAAAACCTTAATCAAAGAAACACCTAAACACATCATTAAACCACAATTAGATGAGCAAATTCTTCCTCCCCTTGGCTGGAAAACTTGCCGAATACATACCCTTTGAAATATGTCACATGTTGATTTTGTTTCACTCCAAAGACCATGCCTTAAACCATGCCTTGCCCATGCCTAGCCATACCTCCAACCATGCCTTTGAATGACAAGCTTTTGAAGATATTTCCTCCCCAAAGACCCAAGAAGTCGTCGACTTTCCTCCCCATTGGCAGCCTCCATGTTGCATTTTTTCTATAAATACCAAGCCTTAGAGAACTTGGTTACACTTTAGATCATTTGCCAAGTTTAAGCTTTCTTGCAATTTTCTCTCTTTTTCTTCATCTTGTTCTTTTTCCTCCACCACCAAAGAAACCTTTCCACCACCACAAATCACCACAAACAACCTTGAAACACCACTCCCCACCTCAAACCACCTCTCAAACACCAAACTTTTTCATTCCCAAACTTACATCTTCAAGGAAAATTCATCTTCCTTGAGTTCCTCCCTTGGCCGAATTCTCATCATCATCCAAGAGAAGATTTTGTCTTCTCATTTCCTCAAAGAATCAAGCTTTCCTTTATCTTTTTCAAAGACTTCATTTGGTAGGGGTTTATTTTCAAAGTTTTACTTGCTTTCTTTAAGAAAAGTTCTAGTTTTCTCTTGGTTTTCAAAGCTTTCCTTTTCCTTTCTTCATTTCGGCCTTAGGGCCTTTGTTGAGAAAACTTTGGCTTGATGATGAGGTTTCAAGATAATGGTCTTGTGATGCCATGTGAGAACCTCTAAAGCTTAAACTTGGTCTTGGACCATATATGTTTTCGGTTTTCCTTTCCTTTTCCTCAAGATTTCAGTTTCCCTTCCTTTCTTTGTACAAAGTTTGATAAAAATGTTAAGTAGATCACTAAAAGTTTTGTTAAGAAAATTAATCCTATGTTTTCAAAGAGCTCTAAGCTTACCCTTGCCAACCTTAAAGTTGGTCGGCCGTTCTAAGAGTTTACTCTAGATTGAAGCCCATGAGCAATAAAATAAAGAAATGAGTAGTTCTTTTTATGCTTGCTTTGATAAGTGTTGATGTTTATTTCTTAGTCCATTTTCTTAAGCTTGATGATGAAGTTTAAACCAAAGACTTCTTTGAAGACTTTGTGCTAAGAACTCTAAAGCTCACTTTATGTTGTTAAGATACATATTGGGTTAAGGTTATGATGTCCTTTAAAAGTCTTGCAAGAGCTCTAGTTAAGATAAAACAAACTTGCACTCATGTTTAAGTTTATGCCTTGCATATTATGTTTACTTTTGATGCCATCACTAAGCTTTCAAGAATAAGTAAATGAACTTGCATTATCATGTTTAAATTTCCAAGCTTGCATTTCATGTTTATATTTCAAGTCATCACTTAATCTTTAAAGATAATAATGAGGTTGCATCTCATATTTATTTTATGCTCTCACTTTACCTTATAATGAAGAGTAAAATAAAGTGCATAGTATGTTTATGTTTATGTCATCACCTAAATACTCTAGAGCTCAAAGACTTGCCCAAGTATCCTATATAAAGTTTTAGAAAATGGAGACATCTCAAGAATGCCATTTCGGCCTTGTGGTGATGATGATGGACTTGATGTGAGTTCATCTAATCATAAGTGCCCATAGCCTATGTCTTGGAATTTTTCTAAGCTTAGGTGAACTTAAAGAACATTATGAACAAGATTTTATGTTTTAAATCTATTTCATGAACAAAATAATTTAGCTACTGACTCACCTATATTTATATGATTTTAATGAAATAAATTGATTTCTAAAAGAGTTTTGAGTTCCTAAAATTATTCCAAGAGAAAACTAGCAACTTATATGCATTTAAATCATGAAATTATGTGCTTATGTGAGCTATATCTATTCAGTTCTGCCTTGGTTGTTTGGCCACTATATTAATTCTGTTTTATGGAGTTAAAATGTGTAAAATTATGTTTGAGTGAAGCAAGGAACGATTTAGGGAGGTTAGGAAAGAATAAGTAACTAGAAAAGATTTAAAATGAGAATTCTAGAACACTTAGATGCAAAAATTGTAAATTTTGTTTCAGCATAATTGAACTTAAGGAAAATGGTTTATAATTAGTGGATATGTGTAGGAATCCCTAATAATTGGTTTAGAAAAATGGAACTTAGAAAGAGTCAAAGACGTAGATTATAAATCCCGTTATGCCCAATGTATGTAATGCTATTTGGAAGGGTTAGTAAGCATAAAAATTAGAGAGAATTATAAGTAGTGATCCCTTAGGTGCATCAAAGGTATATAATGGGTGTTAGGATAACTAGAGCACAAGTTTAAGACTCGAAGGGTCAAAGCATAAGATATTATAAGATAAGGGATATGATGTGAGTAAGTGATCGAGTGAGCATATATTGTATGAGAGCGTGTGAAAGTAATAATGTCATGTGTATGAAAGGTTATGTGTTATTATGGTTAGTTGATTGGAATGCAAATGGCACGTTATGCTTTTACTTGTTATATAGCAAAGTTGCATGTGAGCGAAAGTAAAGAATATGACATAGTTATGGTCTTGCATTCTAAACATGATATGTTTGATGATATCCTATGATTTCATGCTCATATTGCATCTTCTTATGATATGCTAATATGGAAATGATCTTCTGGACTTCTCGAGTTAAAGGTTGTGTGAGGTGATCAAGAAAGAGATATGATTTCCCTCTTTTTCCCCATGTGAATCTAGTGACAACTAGTTAGGTTTGAGCTCATTCCTAGGTGATTGGTAAGGAGGAGTTTTGGTGACCATGTTAAAATCATTGGGATAGTAAGATGGTTGGTTTTTGGAGGCAATGTATGAGGGTGGAAAAGTTAAAGGAACTCGAAGAGTTCAACCATGATAAAGTGAAAGACGCATATGCATATGTTTCATTTTTGTTCCATTGGTGCTTTTGATTGTGTAATATGTGTTGTTTACATATGCCGTTATGCTCAAGGTATTGCCATGCATACATAAGCTAATTGTTGCATTCATACCATCAAGACTCATGCTAAAAGACACCCACTTCGGAATAAAAGAATTTGAGAAGTTTAAAATTGAATTTTATGCATGCACACCTCTTTCATAATGAAATGAAGTGGTTGGGGATGACGACGATGACACTTATGTTAAAGTTGGAGCCCTACTGAGAATCTTGAATAAGTTTCTCACCCCTTGTCTTTCTTCCGTGTTGTCTCAAACAGGAATGATGCGAATCATTCCTGATTTTTCTTGAGGTGCGAGTGTAGGAATCACCTTATCTAATCGAATCATAGGTCAAGCGGAAGCATGGAGACTAGTCTAGCCTTGTTAAAGTCATGTCTTGCGTTAGTTAAACTTGCTTGATGTATTTAGTATCTTAAGGTGTCCTTATATTTATAAGGACATCGCTGTTATGTTATGATTATGATATGATACTATAAGTTGTGTTGTGACTACTCTATGGTTTATTTATGATTGCTATAATGACGTGTATTTGGTTGCTATGTCTTACGTATAATAGTCGATATCTATGCGCACGCGCGGCTCGCATTTTAAGTTTTAAGTTCAAAAGAAAAATTTAGTCATATTTTCCTTATATTTTAAAAGATAAGTCAGGTCTAAACAAAGGCGTAACACCTAATAATTAACCAAATGCGACTTGAGCGTATGAGGTTTAAAAGTTAGGGTGTTACAATTATTCTAACATTATTTGTTATTTTTCATGACATTTTTCTAATTTCTATTAGTTTTACTCATTTTGTATCATTAATTAGGATTAATCTTTCAAATCAATTTCTTACTATCTATTTGATTAATGAAATTTACTAATATTGATTAGGAAATTTAACCTTGTAAATAAATTGTCCTTGTCCAATATGCTTAATTTAGGGTTTATATCTTAATAGTACTTATCGTTGTTTATTCTTGTGTCTTCTAACTATGCTAATGTCATTAATCAACAATAAATCACCAATATTGACCCTTCCCACTATAGGGCCAAGATCAATCGCCTACTTCGTAAATCAATTGCTTGAGTTCATCGAGTCAATTAGCCTAGACAAAATTTGGATGTTACAATACTCCTCTCCTTTTTAAGAATTTCGTCCTCAAAATTTGTTACTTGTGAAAAGCTCAAGGTGCTGCGACTTCATCTTCGACTCCAATTCCCAAGTAAACTCCTTGGCCTTTCCTATCCCAAGTCATTTTAACCAAAGGGACAGTCTTATTCCTCAATTATTACTCCTTTGTCCACAATTGTACTTGTTCTGGCTCTAACACATGACTAGGGTTGGATTGATATTTCTAGTTAAGAGACATGGAAAACTATCATGAAGGTTGGACAAATTGGGTGGTAGGGCTATTTGGTATGCTACTGACCCAACTTTATTGAGGATTTCAAAAGGGCTAAGAAATCTTAGGCTCAACTTTTGACTCTCAGCTCGTCCTATGCTTATGGTAGCGGTGATTCTAAGGAATACATGCTCTCCCTCTTGGAATTCCAACTTTCGCGTTTATCTGCATAACTTTTTTTGTCAATTTTGAGAGTAAGGATCCTATCCTTAATCCTCCTAATTTGTTCGTTGTTTCCTTTACAACTTCGGTCCTAACATATTCTGTGACCGAGCTCATACCAACACAAAGGGGATTGACACTTCCTTCCATACAAGGCCTCATACGGTGTCATACCAATGCTCGCATGATAACTATTGTTATATGCAAATTCGATTAGTAGCAAGTACCTGTCCCAACTTCCCTTTTGTCCACACATGCCTTCACATATCCTCTAAGATTTGTATGGTCCTCTTTATTGCCATCCATTCAGGGTGGAAGCCGTACTCAAACACAACTTTGAACCAAATGCCTTCTGAAAGGCTTCCCAAAAACATGACGTGAATCGCATCACGATCTGAGATTATCATCAATGGCATTCCATGTGTAACGCCCGATTTTCTTTGAGTGCAAATGACCAAATGCCCTTAGGTCATTTTTACCCGAATTAAGGACAGTTGACCCGCAGTCCTCGAATGGGTCAACTCAATGTTTGAAGGGGATTGTATCTATTATGTTTGATGTCCAAGGTGAAAATCGTTTTCTTAACTTTCGGCTCAAAATGACCAAAATACCCCTCCGTGTTCTACACGGAGGTGCCGTGAGCCCGAATTTTTCCAGGAAGTTTGGAATGATGTTTTTAAGTGATGTTTGATGTTTAGTTGGGCCAAGGTTGGCAGTTTTAGTGCAAAATTACCATTTTGCCTCTAGAACAGTGTACAGTGAGCCTAATAACGCAATTAAGCAAACCTAAGCAATATTAGGCTCTAATCGAAGATTAATTTATTTTGATAATGAATCTAGAGTCAAAATAATTTATTAAGGTTAATTAGAACCTAAGATTGCTTAGTTAAACTCTAAATTGCATTCTTTAAATTTAAGATTCCTAGTCATGGAATCTTGAATAGTATTTCTCTCTCCAATTCCTTAAATTAAGGAATTGTGCCATACCTCATTTGACCAAAGAATGATTTTAAAATTGTTAATCTAGCAAGATTACCCTCCTAATCAAGTCTTGACAACCTTAATTAGCCAATTACCTCACCTAAACACTTTCTTACAACTCCTAACCAAAACCTTAATCAAAGAAACACCTAAACACATCACTAAACCACAATTACATGAGCAAATTAATCCTCCCTTGGCTGCCCAAATCTGGCTGAATGCATGGCCCTAGGAGAAGTGTCACATGTTGAATTTTATCTCACTCAAGAGCCATGCCTAGGCTATACCTCAAACCATACCTCGCCATGCCTTCAACCATGCTTTGCCCATGCCAATCAAGAGATATTTTCCTCCCCAAAGACCAAGCAAGGCCGTCCTTCTCTTCCTTGGCAGCCACCATTGTGCAAAATTTTCTATAAATACCAAGCTTGGAAGAACCTTGATACACTTTAGATCATTTGCTAAGTTTAACTTTCTTGTTCTTTCTCTCATTTTTCTCTCAATTTCTCTTCATCTTGCTCTTCTATTTCCTTTTCTCAAAGAACCTTTCCACCACCACAAACCACCACAAACAACCATAAACCACCACTACCTCACCTTAAACCATCTCTCAAACACTTAAACTTTCCATTTCCAAGCTTAGAAACTCAAGGAAAAATCATCTTCCTTGAGCATCCTCCTTGGCTGAATCCATCTTCACTTCCAAGAGAAGATTTTATCTTCTCAACTCTTCAAGAATCAAGCTTTCTTTCTTCCATTTCAAAGACTTCCTTAGGTAGGGGTTTTGTTTTCAAGTTTTTACTTGTTTTCTTCAAGAAAAGTTCTAGTTTTCTCTTGGTTCAAACTCTTTTTCCTCTTCCTTTTTCATTTGGGCCATGAGGCCTTTTTATGAGAAGAACTTTGGCTTGATGATGAGGTTTCAAGATAATGACTTGTTGTTGTCACCTCTAAAGCTTGAAACAACTTGGTCTTGGACCATACATGCTTGTGTTTCTTTCTTTTCCTTGCTTTATTTTTTCGGTTCCTTTTTCCTTTCCTTCTTGAATGATTTCGTTTCCTTTCCCTTTACTTGAACAAAGTTTGCTAAAAATGTTAAGTAGATCACAAAAGTTTTGTTAAGAAAATTAATCACATGTTTTCAAAGAGCTCTAAGCTTACCCTTGCCAACCTTAAAGTTGGTCGGCCATTCTAAGAGTTTTACTCTAGATTGAAGCCCATGAGCAATAAAATGAAGAATATGACTTAGTTCTTGTATCTTGTTTAGACAAAGTGTTGAGCTTTGTGTCTATTTTTTGAGCTTGATGATGAAGTTCAAACCTTAAGACTTCCTTGAAGTCTAGGTGCTAAGAACTCTAAAGCTTGCTTTATGATACATAATGGGTTAAGGTTTTATGTTCCTTTAAAGTCTTGCAAAGGGTCTAGCTAAGATCTAAAATAAGATACATTCATGTTTACTTTAATGCTTTGCATAGCATGTTTATTTTCAAGTCATCACTAAACAACTTAAAGATTAAAACAAGAATGTGCATCCTCACTTAGTAAATCTCAAAGCCTACCTATTTCAACCTTAAAGTTGATTGTTGATTTGGGGTAAATACCTCAAGGGGCCTAGAGCACTAAAATAAAGAATTGAACCTTGCATTTCATGTTTACTTTCTTGTCTAGCATGTTTATATTCTATGCCATCACTTAAACTATAAAGATAACAAATGAGTGCATCTCATGTTTATTTCATGCTCTCACTTTATTTTCTAATGAAGAACAAAAATGAGGAGCATAGCATGTTTAAGTTTATGTCATCACTTTAATGATCTAGAGCTCAAAGACTTGCCCAAGTATCCTATGTAAGGTTTTAAGAAAATGTTGGTATTTCAAAGAAGCCATTCAGCCTTGTGGTGATGATGATGGACTTACTTGAGTTCCTCTAATCACGTGTCCATAGTTCATGTTTTGCAATTTTTCTAAGCTTAGGAGCACCTAAGCAACATTATGAATGAAATTATATATTTTAAATCTATTTTATGAGCAAGTTAATTTAGCTACTGACCTCATGTGTAATTACATGATTTTAATGTAAGGATTTGAGTTCTAAAAGAGTTTTGAGTTCCTAAAACCATTCCAAGAGAAAACTAGTAAAACTATGTACTTCTAAAGCATGATTTTATGTGGTTTTGGGTGAAATCATTTTGGTTCTGTAACTCCATGTTTGGCCACTGCACTAAATCTGTTTTATGGTGTGGAAATGTGTAAAATTATGTTTGAGTGAAGTAAGGAACGTTTTAGAGAAGTTAGAAAAGATTAAGTAACTAAAAAGGGTTCAAATTTAGGATTCTAGAACACCTAACTAAGGAAAAATACAAACCTGTTCCAGCATGATTAATTCAAGGATAAATAGTTCATAATCAGTAAAACATGTATAAAAACCCTTCATAAATGATTAGGTATTAATTACAAAGCTTAAGGTGATGATAAGGACTTAAAATGGGAATTCTAGCACACTTAGACATGGTAATATGCAATTCGTCCAGCATAGTTAGGTTGAGGAAAAATTACTTATAACTTAGTAAACTTGCCTAGGAATCCCTCATAATTGGTTTAGGGATTGATTATGGAGCCTTAGGCAAAGACGGATCTTAAAAAGGGTCACGAACGGAGATGCTAAGCGTATGATATTTTTCTGCCTTAAATGTATAATGCTGTTTGGAATTTTTAGTAAGCCTAAATCTTAGTGAGAATTATAAGTGATGATCTCTTGGGTATAATAAGGATGTAATATGGGTATTAGAATGATTAGAACATAAGTTTAAGACCCGTAAGGGCCAAAGCATAAGACGATATGAGATAGGAAGTGTGATGTGAGAATGAGATCATGCGTATATGCTTGTGTTATGTATGAACATGTTAATGAGTATGAGAACATGAGGATTCATGGTGTGTTGTGATGATGTTTTTGGTATATTGTGGGCATAACGCATGAGACTATGTGATACAAATGAATCAAAGAAAGTATGCTTTTATGATTGAAAGGTTCATTGGATTGAGGAATTTATAAGACAACATGCATTATGTGAGTTATGTGGCATGACTCAAATTTGAGAAAATTTGAGGTGCAGTCATCATGCCTCGAATTTCCGTCAAATTTGAGAGACTTAAGAAAGTTTTGAAAAGTAAGATGTTTAATGTGACACCGAGACGTATTTTCCTTACTGAGGAGGCAAAACCAGGGCATCGACATCAGCCTCCAAAGCAGACAAAGTCATTGGTCTTAACTAGTCGATGCGTTTCGAAGAAGGAAAAAATCCCATGATGGGTGATCCTTAGGCCCCTACCCGTACTCAGGAGTTGGATTATTATGATGATTATGATTATGATTATTATTCGCTTATCAAGAGGATAAGTAAGAACTAGTGACGACTAGTTAAGGTATGAGCTCATAGCCTAGTTTTAGGGTGCGGTTACTATTATGATGCTTAGTGTCCCAAGTTTGAGAAGAAGAACGATGTTCAAGAGAAGTTACATGCCACTTATATGATGAGTGATTATTGTTTGGTTTGCTTAAAGTATTGCCATGCATTCATGTTCTGCTATGCTGCATACATGCATTAAGATTCATTATAAAAGACACTACCTTGGATAATTATCTCTACGAAAACCTCATAATGAACCTATGCATGTTTAACCTTTTCATAATAAACCCAAGGTTCCTGGGATGTAAACGATGACACTAGGATAGAGGATTTCCTATGAGATTCTTTAGCAAGATTCTCACGCTCTCCCGTTTCTTTCCATTATGTCTCTAGATGCGATGGCATCATTCGTGATTTTTGTTGATGCGCCTGTGTGGAGCGCACTATGATCCAATCATTAGTCCTACCACTTCGAGGGTTGTTGTGCTGGACGCATTTTTGCATACATGGGTCGTCCATTTGTATTCCCAGTTTCAGTTTTGCTCAACTTCTCCCTATGGTGATGAATTGATATTCGAAGGACGTGACTTAACGAGTAGAACCATCGGCCCGACCATCATCTTCAGGATACGCGACTATCGGAGTACGTTCCTCGCCCAAGGCATTTAGAGACCATGTTGAGGATCCCCCTCTCATCCCTTCTCAGGGGGTCCGCCCTTACGGTTCCCATGGATATGGGGTGGGAGGAGGAGACGCCACGCAGGAGAGGCTAGCACGATGCCCGGAGATACGCCCACATCGTGGAGGTCATGTTTGCCCACCCTTCCATCTTCACACACCGAGGAGCTTGCCCAGTTCATTATGATGGATGTTTTTATTAAGGTGTTCCTTATTGCTTTTGCTTGGTATGTGTAACGCCCATTTTTCCGTGTACAAATGACCGAAATGCCCTGAGGTCGTTTTACCTGAAAATGAGGATCGCGGCCCAGCCATCCTCGAGGGGATGTTTTTGTGATGATAGGGGATTGTGTATGTTATGTGGTAATAGAGTAAAGAATCTCATTTTTGAGTTCGAGCGAATTACCAAAATGCCCCTGCGCTTAACCTCGTTTTACGTCCTGTGAACCCAACTTCACCAAAAGGTTTTAAATGATGTTTTTAAGTAATGTTTTATGTCGGGATAAGCCCGGTGGCCCTGCAGTTTATTGAAAATTACCGTTTTACCCCTAGCTAAGTGCATTCTGGCTCGAATAACGCATTAGCGAAACCTAAGCAATATTAGGCTCTAATTAAAGATTAGTAAATTCTAATTACTAATCTAGAGTCAACATAATTAATCAAGGTTGATTAGAACCTAAGATTGCTTAGAGAAGCTCAAAATCCTATTCTTGAATTTAAGACATTATGTCACATTTTCATGAATAGTGTTTCTCTCTCCAATTCCTTAAATCATGGAATTGTGTCTATGATTTGATTTGACTAAAGTATGGTTTTGATTCTCTAATTTAGTATGACCACTCCTTAATCAAGTCTTGAACCACCTTAATTAGCCATTTTGTCACCTAAACACTTGCTTACAAATGCCTAATCAAAAGCCTAATCAAAGACACACCTAAACACATCATTAAACCACAATTAAATGAAAGATTTTCCCTCCCCCTTGGCTGCAAAATCTGAACAAAAATTCTCTCCCCATTTCTCACATGTTGATTTATTTTTACACACAAAAATGCCCATGCTTTGCCCATGCCTTGCCCATACTTTCCACCATACCTCACCATGCCTCCATAAAGCAATTTCTCTCACCTCATGGAACATGAGACCAAGCCTTCCTCCCAAATCAGCCACAAGGTCTCATTCCCTCTATAAATACCATGCTTGGATGAGCTTGGTTGCATTTTGTTCATTTGCCAAGATTAGCTTCAAAGAGTAATCTTGAGTTCTTTCTTTTTCTCTCAAGACTCAAGAGTTCCTTTCCTTTTCTTCATCTCTTCAAGCTCACAAAGAAAACACCTCATCTTCTTTCCTCCTTGCCTTGGCCGAAAATCATCAAGCATCAAGGAAGAAGTTGTTCTTCTCAACTTGCTTCAAGAACCAAGCTTTCCTCTTCACCACTAGGTAGGGAGTTTTCTTTCAAGTTCTTTCTTTTCCTTACATGTTCGGCCTTCAAGGCCATTGATGATGTTTCATGATAGCTTGATGATGAGAGTTCTAGATGATGACTTTGAGTTCATCACAATGAAACCTCTAAAGCTTGAAAACTTGGTCTTGGACCATAAATGATTTTAGTTTCCTTTCCTTTCCTTGTTCAAAGTTTTCAGTTCTTGTTTCCTTCTTCCCTTAATGGTTTCGGTTTCCATTTCCTGTTGTTATAAAAAGTTTGATATAAATGTTAAGTAGATCACTAAAAGTTGTTTGAAGAACTTAATCACATGTTTTCAAAAAGCTCTAAGCTTACCCTTGCCAACCTTAAAATTGGTTGGCGTTCTAGAATCCACGCTAGATTGAAGCCTATGAGCAATAAAATAAAGAATATGAAGTAGTTTCCTTTATGTTTGTTTTTATGAGTGTTGAGATTTATTTCTTAGTTATGTTACAATGTTGGTTTTAAATTGTGGAAATATGATAATGATTTCAAAGAGTTTTTAGAAAGGTGTGATAAAGTGTTTTTGGAAAGCAAGGATACTTGAAAATGTGTTAGAAAGTTTAGTTTTTCAAAAGGATTCTGGTAATCGATTATGGGCTATGTAATCGATTACCAGGAAGCAATTTATGAGATTATGGGTTCTAGTAATCGATTACCAAGAGGTGTAATCGATTACCAAGGGTGTTCTCCAAAGAACCAGTTCGAGACTCATGTAATCGATTACCATGATGATCTTCTTTTAGAAACAAGTTTTGTCTCTAGTAATCGATTACCAGCACATGTAATCGATTACCAGGACCTAAATGTGCCAAAAATGAGTGTTTTGATGTTAATGGGATGAACCTATGATATGGATGCTTATGTGATGTTGCCTTTTTACATGATTACTTAATGAGAATGTACATGATATGATGAAAAGAAATTATGATGAGGATGCCTATGTGTATTGAAGTCTTACTTGATTATTTACTTGAAATGTATATGACGTGATGAATGTTACTTGAAATGTTATAACGTTGCATATGAGAAAAGTATATGATATGTTTTAAGATGATTCCATGCTCATGTTGCATAAATGATATGTTATATGATGTATTATGATTGTACGCTCATGTTACATCCATACAAAATATGTTAAAGTGGAAATGATCCCATTATGACTTCTCGAGTTAAGGGTTGTAAGGGTGATCCAAGAAAAGAGATATGTTAATGTAAAGGTTATATGCCGAGACACATTTCTCCTGCTACCGTGAGGAGAAAGTAAACCGTGGGGGTATGGACGTGAGCCATACCGAGCGGACAAAGTCATTGGTCTTAACCAGTTGATGCGTTTCCAAGAAAGAAAAGAGATATGTTAATGAGGAAATGATCCCATTATGACTTCCCGAGTTAAGGGTTGTATGGGGTGATCCAAGAAAGAGATATGATTCCCCTCTATTTTTTCCCGTATAAATCTAGCGACGGCTAGTTAGGATGAGCTCATTCCTAGGCGATAGGTGATTAGGAGTTTTGGTGGATATGATAAATCGTGGGCGGCATGTTGGATGGATTTTGGTGACTATGACGAGGGTGGAAATGAGAAAAATGATTAAGTGAAAAGTTATGAAAGGAACTCACAAGTTCAATTATGATAAAGTAAAAGATGCACATGCATATGTTTCGTTGAAGTTTCATTGATGCTTTGATTAAGTAATGTGTTATCTATGTGTATTGTCATGCTCAAGTATTGCCATGCATACATAGAATATATGTTGCATTCATGTCATTAAGACCCATGTTAAAAGACACCCACTTCGGATAAAAGAACTTGAGAAATGTAAAATTGAATCTTATGCATGCACACCCTTTCATAATAAGACCGAAGTGGCTGGGCGACGATGATGACACTTGTGTTAGAGTCGGAAGCCCTATGAGAATCTTATATAGATTTCTCATCCCTTTTCCTTTCTTCCGTGTCGTCTCCAGAGGCGAGTGATGCGGATGTTCGTGATCCTTTGTGAGGCGCAAGTTTAGGAACCACACTACCCACCAGAAGGTCAAGCGGAAGCGTAAAAATTAGTCTAGTAAAGTTATAGTAATGTCTAGTGTTGGGTTCGTGTACGTTCATCTTTTGTTATGTTTAGTATCTTGAGATGTCCTCATGTTCGAAGGGCATCGTCGTTATGATGTGACTATGATATGTTAATATAAATTATGTTGTGACTATTCCATGACTTGTTTCTATATGCTATGATAATGTGTATATGTTGGCTATATCTTGTGTGTATTAATCGTTATGTATGCGCACGCGCGGCTCGCATTTTAAATCTTAAATTCAAAAAGAAAAATTTAGTCATATTTTATTACCCGTATTTTAAATAAAGATAAGTCAAGTTCTGAAATGAAGACGTAATCGCTAATAATTAGCCGAATGCGACTCGAGCGTATTAGGTGAAAGTTAGGTGTTAAGTATGATTCATTTGCTTTACTTTGCATGATTTAGTTGTTCTTCCGCTTTACGTTTCATTTACGCTATACGCAAAGGCTCGCATTTTGTTTTACGCATAGTAATCCCTTTTCAAAAAAAAATTTACCCGTATTTTCCTCTAAGTAATTTCAAAAATGAGTTTAAAAGGAAGTAATAACTAATAATTAATCTTAACGCGTCCTAGGCGTGTTCAAGTTAAATATTAGGGTGTTACACCATGCAACTTCACAATCTCTTGGATATACACAAGCCAGCTTATCCAATGAATAAGCTACCTTTATGGGCAAAAAGTAGCCGACTTCATTAGTCGATCCACAATCACTTGAATGGCATCATGGCCAACTTGGGTCTTGGGTAGACTCGTCACGAAATCCATCAAGATACTATCCTATTTCCATTCGGAATTGACAGGGGTTACAACTTTCCAGAAGGTTTTTGGTGCTCAATCTTCACCTTTGACAAACTAAACACTTAATCACCCAGGTGACCACGTCTCTCTTCAAACCAGGCCACCAAAACATCTTCTTCAAATCTTGATACATCTTGATGGTACCGTTGTGAATGGAACGGCTCTTATGAGCCTCCTCCAAAATCTCTTTTTTGGAGGTCACCATATGCCGGTACACAATTTTACCTTCAAACCTCCATAATTTCTCAGTTCCAAGGATGAATCCTTTCAACTTTCCCGCCTCTATCGCCTCTAAGGTCTCCTTAAACTCCTCATCCTCCTGTTGGGCTCAAGTGATTCTCTCTTTGAAGTCACTCGTAATCCTAGATGACACATCCTCATGCCCTTAGTGGTCAATGTCATCCCCAAGTTCAGTCTCTAAACCTTTCAATCAGCTCCACTTCTTTAACCATCATTTGAGACAAGTGTAATGACTTTTGACTCAAGACGTCAGCCACCACATTTGCCTTGCCAGGATGATATTTTAACCGTAAATCATAGTCCTTCAAGAATTTTATCCACCTTCTATATCTTATATTTAACTCCTTTTGATCAAAAAGGTACTTGAGGCTCTTATGATCAAGAATACCTTAAACTTTACTCCATACAAATGGTGCCTCCATGTAACACCCTAATATTTAACTCCACATGCCTAGGACGTATTTAAGTTAATTATTAGTTATTACTCTTTTGTTCTAGTTCTTTAATTTAAACTTTTGAAAATACTTAAATAAAATTATGGGTAATTTTTTTTTTGAACTTTGAAAATTAAATATGAGCTGCACATATCAACATCGTACATTTTGCATACATAAGAACAACATAATAACACAATAAAAACATACATCAAATACGTTACAACAATATAAATACCACAAATTCATAATTATACATATTAAGATCAAATCATCCCGTTGCGCAATAGAAACATACAAATACCAAAGTAAACAACACATGAATGAAAATCAAACTATCTCAACTCCCTTCTCTTACTAAGCACGCCTAGAATGGGTAGACTCATCATGTGCAGCTAGACGTCCATTGGGTGAACATGGGCGCCTCGATGGGGATGAGTGGTGTAACGCCCATGACGGGCGGGATAATCACCGATGCAAGAAGGCACGGACAAGGAGCGGCTCCGCTCCAGCGGAGGGTATAGAATGAATCGATTACACACCTAATGAGAGGGATCCTAGTCTGTATACATATGGGACTCTACAGTTAAGGAGGGCTTATATGAATTGATTAGTACTACCTATGCCACAAAGATGCATCTTTCTTTTGGAACCCATCATGAAAGAACTCTACAGTTAAGCATGCTTGACTTGGGTAATTTTGGGATAGGTGACCTCCTGGAAGTTTTCCCACGAAACGTAAGTAAGGACAAAGCACGTGAAAAGACCCGTGTTGGTTTGTGAAGGCATTCGTCAATCCATAAAGCAACAGGGGATGTTACAAGTGGCACCTCTACGAATGGGTTGTGTAAGGTTTCATCTTCACCATCGTCACCCCCCATGTCCATCGAGCAGAACGTTAGAAGAGTAATGAGTAGGTGATTCCTCTGAAGGGTCCAACCACGAATCGGAGAGTGGGGGTGGTGAACGGTATATACTCAGGAAGTTTCAAAGAGGAGAGACACTAGGACGATGAGGAGGGGTACTATGGAGTTCGTGGGTGTGCACGCTTGAAGGCGAAACCATCCGTGAAAGGTGTAGAAGGAGAAAATCAAACACTATCAACAAGATGCACAAACGGACGAGCCATAAAAACATAAACACGAATAGCACAATGACCCATAAAGTAATATGACCAATTCACAAGATCAAATTGCATCTCCCATGTGGGTGTATCAACGTAGATCACAAACGTTGCCATCTACCTCTGAAGACAAGATGGAAAGAAAATAGGGAATGAGAAACTTACAAAAGAATATCAGTAGGGCTTTCGCCTCCTAATGCATTGTGTCATCATCATCGTCCTTAGGAACCTCGGTTTCATTATGAAAATTTGAGCATGCATAAGGTTCATTTATTAATTTCCAAATACCTTTAGCTGAGGCCCGTTCTTTTAGCATGAATCTTAATGCAACATACTATATCATGAATGCATGTTCATACCATATGCAAGATATAATAGAATACACAATGAATAAACATAAATGCAATATATTCCAACATAATTTGTAACACCCTAATAATTAACCGAATACACCTAGGTTGTATCTGATTAATTACTAGACTTTACTCTTTGCTTTAGTTCTTTCATCATACTTTGAAAATACTTAGTGAAATTACGAGCTATTTTTTTAAAACATAATTGAAAACGTGAGCACATAACGTGAACAATAATCGAAATAAAGCGAATAACGTGTAGATATAGCATGAAAAACATATCATATTGGCTCCATCATATAACATCCATAATTACATAACACAGATATTTTGCCTACCAACAGAGTTAAGCTAGATGTAGGCAATTAAACAAAACATAAATAGTATATGGATAGAAAAATATCCATTAACGGCACCTACTAATAACACTTAAGAGATAGGAATAGATATCCAAGCTGATGTGCAAAGTTTAGCAATACGTTCCTCAAGGATAATAAGCTGGTTCACCAGATCAAGTACATCTGCCAGGTGAGAGCATCAATGGGAATCACGAACATCACCATCACTTTCTGAAGATAGGATGGAAATAAAAGAAGAGGGAGTGAGAAACTTATAAAAGAATCTCAGTAGGGTACTCACCTCATATGCATCGTGTCATCATCATCGTCCTCAGGAACCTTGGGTTATTATCAAATAGTGAGCATGCTAAGATTGATTTATTAAGTTTGAAAATATACTTTACCGAGGTTCGTAGTTTTAATCATGCGTCTTATAATGCATCATAAACTTAGCATGTCATGTTTATAATGAACTTTTCCTTTCATATATAATAACAAAGTTATGCATAAAATCACATCATATTCCTCATCATCATTTTATAATACTATGCATAGGAGAACATCATATTTCTCATCATCATCTCATAAATACTATGCATAACAGAACATCATATTCACATAATGCATTTACTTAGTTTCTTAGGTGACTTAAAGTTACTTTCATCATCATTTTCCTGGGCCACCCTATACTCCACCCTTTTGGGAGTAATCTAGGTTATGAGCTCATACCTTGTTAGTCGTCACTAGCACATACTTATCCCTTTTGATAAGTAAAAATTCCATCTCTACCCTTTTGAGAGAACGGATAGGGGGCAAGAATCACCTTTTCACCGCCTATAGTTTGATGGTCCAAAGGATCATTTTCTCAGGATCACCTTTTCACCACCTATAGTCTGATGGGTCCAAAGGGTCATTTCCTCATATATTTTGAGTCACCTTTAAGTCTTTGCATGTTATATCATAATACAATTCTCAATTCATAATCATTTATAACGTTTTCTCGTTTATAGTCTTATTCTGAATAATATATATACCAACTGTAATCATGCATCCTGAGATTCCAGGAAAGAGAGGTGGGTCACAAATGGACACGCTTAAATACCAAGTTTTTCCTAGCTAGAACCTTTCCAAATTACACTTTTATAGTAATATACTTTCTTCCAGGCAAAAGGGTAAATTTTTAAGTAACAAAGAATATTTCATTATTTCATGTATAAGCATTCTCATTGTTTGCAACAACAACTGTAACATGCAAGCCTAGGAATCATTCAATGACATCAAATACTTAATAAGCATCAAATCACTACATAGACTTATCATTTAAAACATCAAAGAGGCATCATCATAAATCCTTATCGAAAGCTATCTTAAACAACTAAAACTCTAGAATCAGGCAACCTCAATTATTGAACTAATTAATTATGCATCTAAGGGATTTATTACCATCAATTATAAGTCTTAAGAACGTTATTAGACTATATGGGGCAGCATAGACAGTAAGTTGTTCTTAAGGTTTTACGTGCTAGAAGTTGCGTTTTTAACCCTTTCTCGTTATCGGCTTTCCCTATGATGCTAAAATTAATTACTAAACCAATTATGAATCATTCTCCCTTATCTAAACATGATAAAATCTGGTTCTTAAGGTCACTAAAGGCTCTGAAACAAATGCATAAATTTCATTCTCTAAAGTTCTAGAAATCTTACTTTTACGGTTTTTAGGAAGCTGGTTTTATCTCTAACATGCATAGAATCATTCCTTTAGCAATAAACCATAATTATCACAACTTCAAACATATCAAATCATAGTAATACTAACTCAGATCAGTGGCTGAATCATGAACCTCACATAATTGCTTAATATCTTATTTTAAGTACATGCAAGATATTAGTTTCCCGAAATATCATTTTAAGCCTTAAAACTCTTTTAGAAACTAATTCTTTTTGGTAATCTTGAAAGAAATTATAGAATCAACTCAGTAGCTATTTAAAAATTACTTTAGGCCTACCTTAATCATGAGGTCAATTTATACATTGAAAGAATGTTTATGATTAAAATTCTCACTTAAGATAAAAGGAGCAAGTCTTGAGCTTTTAAAGATTTAGGTGATACTAGAATCATAAACATGCTATGCAACCTCATTTTAATCTTATCTTTATAAGGTGATAACTTGGAATTGTAAACATGATGCAAGAAACTGGAGCGTGGTGTAACACCTTAATAATTAACCCAATACACCTAGGCGGATCTGATTATTTACTAGACTTTACTCTTTGCTTCAGTTCCTTAATCATGCTTTGAAAATACTTAGTGAAATTACGAGCCATTTTTTTTTAAACATAATTGAAAACGTGAGCCGCTTAACGTGAATAATTTAGCAAAATTTAAAAGACACATAGGAATTTACAAACATCACATCATAATATATTGGCTCCATCATATACATCCATAATTACATATCATATAGATATTTTGCCTACCAACAGAATAAGACTAAGTGTAGGCAATCTAACAAAACATAAATAATATATGGATGGAAGGACATCCATTAATGGCACCTAGTAATAACACTCCAAGGATAGGGATAGATATTTAAATATACGAGTGAAACTAGGATCAAGTTCAACTATCAGTGAAAGCCTCAATGTGATTCACGAACGCTTCCTTCTATTTCTGAAGACGAGATGGAAAGAAAAATAGAGGGAGTGAGAAACTTATAAAAGAATCTCAGTAGGGTACTCACCTCATGATGCATTGTGTCATCATCATCGTCCCCAGGAACCTCGGGGTTATTATGAAATAGTGAGCATGCTAAGATTTATTTATTAAGTTCAAAATATACTTTACCGAGGTTCGTGGTTTTAATCATGCGTCTTATAATGCATCATAAACTTAGCATGTCATGTTTATAATGAACTTTTCCTTTTATCAACACATCGTATCATCATCATATCATAAATACTATGCATAAAAGAACATCATATTTCTCATCATCAAATCTAAATACTATGCATAGAAGAACATCATATTTCTCATCATCATATCATAAATGCTATGCATAGAAGAACATCATACCATAATAGCTATGCACAAGACATGGTGCACATATTTCATTCCTTTAGTGTCCTAGGTGACTTAAAATCTTGTCATCATCATCATTATTTTCCTTGGGGCCACCCTATACTCCACCCTTTTGGGAGTAATCTAGGTTATGAGCTCATACCTTACTAGTCGTCACTAGCATATACTTATCCCTTTTGATAAGTTAAAATCCCAACTCTACCCTTTTGAGAGAACGGGCTAGGGGGCAAGAATCACCTTTTCACCACCTCTAGTCTGATGGGTCTTAAAGGATCATTTTCTCAAGATCACCTTTTCACCACCTATAGTCTGATGGGTCCAAAGGATCATTTCCTCATGAGTTTAAGTCACCATTAAGTCTTAGCATGTTATATCATAATCATCAAGATGCATGAACATTCTCATTGTTTGCAATAGCAATTATAACATGCAAGCCATGAAATCATTCAATAATATCAAATTCTCATAGGCATTACATCATCATATAGACTGACATTCCAAAGCATCAAAAGATGTCATCTAAAATTTTCAAGGAGCTCCCAAATAACCGAACTCTATAAATTGGGTAACCTTAATTATCAAACTAATTACTTATGCATCTAAGGGATTTATTACCATCAATTATAAGCCTTAAGAACATTATTAGACTATATGGGCTAGCATAGACAGTAAGTTGTTCTTAAGGTTTTACGCTAGAAGTTACGTTTTTAACCCTTCTCGTTACCGGCTTTCCCTATGATGCTAAAATTAATTACTAAACCAATTATGAATCATTGTCCCTTATCTAAACATAATAATATCTGGTTCTTAAGGTCACTAAAGGCTCTGGACAGAATGCATAAATTTCATTCTCTAAAGTTCTAGAAATCTTGCTTTTACGGTTTTCTAGGAAGCTAGTTATCTCTAACATGCATAGAATCATTCCTTTAGCAATAAACCATAATTATCACAACTTCAAACATATTAAATCATCATCATTTATTGGTACTAATCTCATATCAGAAGCCGAATCATGAACCTCATAATTGTATAAAATCACATTTTAAGTGAACATAAAATATTAGTTTCCCGTAGAATCCTTGCAAAGCTTTAAAACTCTTTTAGAAACTAATTCTTTTTGAAAGAATCTTCATAATTAAAATTCTCACTTAAGATAAAAGGAGCAAGTCTTGAGCTTAAGAGATTTATGTGATATCTTAGAATCATAAACATGCTATGCAACCTCATTTTAATCTTGTCATTATAAGGTGATAACTTGGAATTATAAACATGATATGCAAATCCATTTCTTTATCTTTAAGATTTAAGGTGATGACTTGAAAATTAAACATGATGCAAGAGCTTGAAATATAAACATGATGCAAGAAACTGGAGCGGTAGTCCGCATAGGACCAATGGAGGGAGAAGAGAATCTTAGAAAGGAAGGCGGTAATCCGCACTGGACCGTGAAGGGAGAAGAGAATTATTATTACATCTTTTTAAGCTCCAATCTCAAGACTTCTTAAAGAATCAATTCTTTAACTCCAATAATCTTATTTCTTTGCTTGTGATACTTGGGTAAGTCTTTGAGCTCTAGGATCTTTAGGTGATGACATAAAAATAAACATGTCATGCGTTGATTCTTTTAGCCATTATAAAATAAAGTGAGAACATAAAATAAATATGAGATGCAACTTCTTTATTATCTTTAGAGATTAAGTGACAACATGAAATATAAACATGAAATGCAAACTTGGAAATTTAAACATGAGTATGCAAGTCCATTTATTCATTCTTGAAATTTTAGTGATGACATAGAAAGTAAACATGATTATGCAAGGCATAAACTTAAACATGGATGCAAGTTCATTTGATTTCTTTACTAGAGCTCCTTCAAGACTTTATAGAAATACAAATTCAATATATATATCTTAACAAGACAAAGTGAGAAATACATCTTTCAAATTCTAAACTCAAGATCATAAAATCATCATAAAAACATCAGTTTTGCATCAAGTGGAACTTTCAAGCTTTAGAGGCCTAACTTGTGATGGATTCACAACCCACCTTCAAGGTCCTCATCATCAAGCCATCATATTAGTCCCACCTAGGCCATATGGCCGAATTGTTTAAAGAAAAAGGAAGAAGAAAACCAAATGGAAAAACTAGAGAAAATCCATGAAATCATCATTTTGAACCAAGAACAACACTTAGCAAAACATAGAAATAAACTTAAAAACAACTCCCTACCTAATCTGATTTGAAGGAAAGGAAGAGAACTTGGTTTCTTGGAGTGAAATGAAAAAAATATTCTTGAAAGGTTGAAGAAAGAATTTCAGCCAAGGGGAAGAAAGAAAGAAAGTTTTTGAGCTTAGGAAAAACTTGAAGTTGTGAAATTTTTGAGCAAGTCTAATGACTTCTAAGCATGCCTATTTATAGAAGAATTCAAGCTCATGAATGGACAAGAGGAGGAGGAAAATCTGACTAAATTTGAGGAGGAGACAAGGAAGGAAAAATCATTTTGTTTGGTGGCTTAAAACATGGAATCATGTTTCAAAGTTCCTTGTTTTATGGTGATTTTTGGCATTATGTTTTAGTGCAATTTTTTGGTGTATTATGGCTGCATTATTTCATGCATTACAGCCTCATGGAAGAGGGTTTTGTGTGTTCCATGTATTATTTAGGTGTAGGCAAGGTATTCATGCAATTTAGAGAATTTACGGTTAAGGGCTTAGGTGAATTAGTAAGCAATTTGAGTGTTTTAAAGCAATTTTAGGTTCTAATCAATTTAAATAAATAATTTTGACTCTAGATTAATAATTAGAATTTAATAAGCTTTAATTTGAGCCTAATATTGCTTAGGTTTCGTTAGACGAATCAAAAATCTCAAAATTTGTAAAACTTACAAAGAGGGCAAAACGGTCATTTTACTTAAAAATTGCCCGAGACCACCCGAGCTTAACCAATGGTTAATCATGGCTTAAAAACACCTTTTAACACATTTTAGTGAGGTTCGGGCTAGTCGGCACGCAAATTGAAGTTAAAAAACCACAAGGGCGTTTTGGTCATTTCGCGCGTTGAGCTCAAAATTAGGATTCTTCTCCTCTATTAACACACATAACACAAACAATCCCTTATTAACATCAAAACATCCCCTTGAGGACGAGTGGGGCCCACGATCCTCATTTTTGAATAAAATAACCTTAGGGCATTTTGGTCATTTTACACGTAGAGAAATTTGGGGTTTGCAATACTTGCACGAATTGCTCCTAACTTCTCTTCTAACGTTATATTCCTTTATTAAGGATTGTTTGGTCTCAAATTTTATATAATATTTACCTACGGTAATTCGGTAATTTCTAATGACAGTAAAAATTATAGTAAAAATTGGGCGTTAGAGCCTAGTCCGACCTGGACTAGTAGAGGGAGAAGAATCTTAATAAAAGAAAATAAGAAACCGGAGCGGCGATAGTCCGCATCTGACCGGTGAAAGGAAAGAGAATTCTTATTACATCTTATTAAGCTCCAAACTCAAGACTTCTTAAAGAATGAATTTTTTAACTCCAATAATCTTAAGGAAATTGAAAGTGATACTACCATTTTCCAACTTTGCTTGTGATACTTGGGCAAGTCTTTAGCTCTAGGATCTTTAGGTGATGACATAAAATAAACATGTCATGCGTTGATTCTTTTAGCCATTATAAAATAAAGTGAGAGCATAAAATAAATATGAGATGCAACCTCTTCATTATCTTTATAGATTAAGTGACAACTTGAAATATAAACATGAAATGCAAGCTTGGAAATTTAAACATGAGATATGCAAGTTCATTTATTTATTCTTGAGAATTTAGTGATGACATTAAAAGTAAACATGGTTATGCAAGGCATAAACTTAGACATGGATGCAAGTTCCTTTTATTTCTTTACTAGAGCTCTTCCAAGACTTTAGAGAAATATAAATTCAACCCAATATATATATATCTTAGCAAGACAAAGTGAAAAATACATCTTTCAAGTTCTAAACTCAAGATCTTTATTTTTACATCATAAAAACATCATTCTTTAAAGTTTTGCATCAAGTGGAATTTTCAAGCTTTAGAGGCCTAACTTGTGATGGATTTACAACCAACACTCAAGGTCCTCATCATCAAGCTATCATCATATTCCTTCTTAGGCCATTTGGCCGAAATCATTAAAGAAAATTAAGGAAAGAAAAACCAAATTGTAAAGCTTTAAAAACTAGTGAAACCTTCAAGTTTTAGAGGTCTAACTTGTGAAGGCTTTGCAACCAACACTTAAGAACCTCATCATCAAACCATGGTCTCATCATAATCTAGGCCATAAGGCTGAAATGTTTTTAAAAGAAAGGGGAAAACAAAACCGAAATTGAGAGCTAGAAGAAAGTCCATGAAATCATCATTTTTGAGCCAGAAACATAACTTGTCATAGCATAAAATGAACTTAAAACAACTCCCTACCTAATCTGATTGAAGGAAAGGAAGAGAACATGGTTTCTTTGAGTGAAATGGAAGAAAATCTCTTTGAAAAACTGAAAGAGAATTCGGCCAAGGAGGAGGAAGAAAGAAAGCTTTTGGTGCTCCTAAGAACTAGAATTGTGTAAGTTATGATCAAAGGCTTCTAACACCTCTTCAAGCATGCCTATTTATAGAGATTTTGAAGCTCATAAATGGACAAATGAAGGAGGAAGGCTGATGGATTTTCATGGGGAACAAAGGGAGGAAAACATGGATTCAAGACGAGTTGTATGAATTTAGGGAATTATGTCTCATGGTGACATTTTGGCATTTTGTTTTAGTGTATCTTTGGGCAATTATTCTGATGCATAATGGCATCAATAATTTCATCCATTACAGCCCAAGGAGGAGAGATTTGTGTGTTCCATGCATTATTTAGGTGTAGGTAAGTATCTTTGCAAATTAGAGAATTTGCAATTAAGGGCTTAGGTGAATTAGTAAGCAATTTGGGTGTTTTTAAGCAATTTCAGGTTCTAATCAATTTAAATAAATAATTTTAACTCTAGATTAAGAATTAGAATTTAATAAGCTTTAATTTGAGCCTAATATTGCTTATGTTTTGCTAGACGAATCAAAATCTCAAAATTTGCAAAACTTCAAAGAGACGGGCAAAATCGTAACTTCACTCAAAAAAATCTTGGGCCATCCGAACTTAACCAATGGTCAATCATAGCTTAAAAACACCTTTTAAAACATTTTAGTGAGGTTCGGGTTCAAGTCGGCACACAATGGAGTTAAAAAGCCGCGGGCGTTTTGGTCATTTCGCGCGTTGAAACTCAAAATTGAGATTCTTCTCCTCTATTAACACACATAACACAAACAATCCCCTATTATCCTCAGAACATCCCCTTAAGGACGGCTGGCCCACGATCTCATTTTATGAGTAAAATAACCTTAGGGCATTTTGGTCATTTTACACGTACAGAAATCGAGGCTTGCGACTCTTGCAGGAATCGCTCATAACTTCTTTTCTAATATTATATTCCTCTATTGAGGATTGTTCGGTCTAATTTATATAAGAATTACCTAGTGTAAATTTCTAAATGACAAAAGTTGTGGCGTTACATAATTCATTCTTTTAGGTAACTTAAACTTCTTATTCTTTTTCCTTGGGGCCACCCTAATACTCTCCCTTTTGAGAGTTCTAGGTTATGAGCTCATACCTAACTAGTCGTCACTAGTTTACACTTATCCTCTTGATAAGCTAAATTCCCGACTCCTAGAGTGCGGGTTAGAGGGCATAGGAACACCTCTCATAACCATTAATTCCTAGAGTCTAAAGGGTCTTTCTAGATCACCTCTCATAACCTTTAATTCGAGGATCTAAAGGATCACTTCCATATGTTTTATATCACCTTAACCTTATTGGATCACCTCTCATAATCTTTAATTTGGGGAATCTAAAGGATCACTTCCATATGTTTTATGTCACCTTAATATAGGCATGATAAATAAGAGATGTAATGTGAGCATGTAATCATAACTTATCATAAAACATATCATGTTCATGGATCATGCATCTTAACCAATCAATCATAGTCTCATCATGCCACAATATCCTCATATAATCTATTCACATAAACATATATCACACCTTTGCACATATCCAATAAGCATGTTATCAAATAGCAGTAAACATGCTCTACCTAGTATGTCGGAAATTAGGGACCAGGCTTAACTAATGCACATGTTATGCATCAACAAGATATACATAATGCACCAAAGCTCATCACAAACACAATTAGACAATCCCAACGCAGCATTATACATTAACTAATAATCCAAATCAGTAGCCATAATTCATTTCTAGTAACTAGATTTTCTTAAAATTATTTCAAGGTATTGAAAACACATGAAGCCTTAACATAAGGTAAAATTCAATTGTAGGCCTATTGTCATTATAAGGCCGAAATTACATGTTAGAAATATGTCCATGGTTAAAATTTTCATCTAAGATAAAAGGAGCAAGTCTTGAGCTCTAGAGATTTAGGTGATAACTTGGGAATATAAATATGATATGCAAGCCTTGAAATATAAACATGATATGCAACTCCATTATCTTATCTTTAAGAATTAAATTGATGACTTGAAATATAAACATGATTATGCAAAGCTTGGAAATTAAATATGATATGCAAGTCCATTTACTTATCTTTAAGAATTTAGGTGATGACTTGCAATATAAACATGATTATGCAAAGCTTAAAAATTAAACATGATATGCAAGCCCATTTACTTATCTTTAAGAATTAAGGTGATGACTTAAAATATAAACATGGATGCAAAGCTCAAAAATTAAACATGATATACAAGTCTATTAGCTTATCTTTAAGGATTTAGGTGATGACTTGAAATATCAAAATGGATGCAAAGCTTGAAATTAAACATGACATGCAAGTCCACATTATTATCTTCAAGAATTAAGGTGATTGCTTGAAATATAAATATGAATATGCAAGGTTAGAAATTTAAACATGATATGCAAGTGCTTGAAACTTAAACATGGATGCAAGTTCCTTATTATATCTTGTTAAGCTCAAAACTCAAGACTTCTTAAAGAATGAACTCTTTAACTCCAATTAATCTTAACAAAGAAGAAGTGAGC
Source organism: Dalbergia oliveri (assembly GCA_030441495.1). Lineage (NCBI taxonomy): Eukaryota > Viridiplantae > Streptophyta > Magnoliopsida > Fabales > Fabaceae > Dalbergia > Dalbergia oliveri. Next base: position 37,602,349 of record JAMLFY010000006.1, read on the forward strand.
TTTAGAGTTCTCATTTCCAAGGTTCCAAGAACCTTATTTCATGAACTCATCATCAAGCTCAAAAAGAATTGGTTTAAAGGAAACTAACACTTTTTCTATAAATCTTTTAACAACAAAAACTAAACCTTGAGCTTTAAAGGTCCATTCTATGATGGATTCACAATCACCACCATGGTTCCTCATCATCAAGCCATGGTCATTAGCAAGCCATAAAACCCAAAATTTTAAGCAAAGAAACAAGAAGAAGAACATGAAATAAACTCCCTACGAAGTTGTTTCTTGTTTACAAAAGGTAAAGCTTGAGCTTATATGAAGTAAGAAGAAAAGAAATCTGATGCTATTGATGATGATGGATTCGGCCAAGAGAGGTTTAAGTGGAGGAAGGATTTTTTTTGTGTTTTTGTGTTTGGCAATGGAAAGGTTATGTGTTTAGGATTTGATTTATGGTTGGAATGTGTATGCTTGAGGTTTAGAGCTTGGTTAGAGGTTGAGAATGGAGTCTCTTGAATATGACTGAGGAAGAAGAAGAAAGCTTGAAATCTAGAGAGAATTAGAGAACTTTGAGCAAACTTTGAGTAAGAAAACTATCAAGAAAGCAAGTGCTAAGGCTAAGAGAGTTTGTGTGTGCATTTTGGCAATGGAAGAGCACATATTTATAGCCATATGAAGGCTGAATGGCCGTTGGTTTTAGGCTGCAAAAATGGAGCTTTATTTCAATTTTTAATTAAATAAAACATTAAAGAAAGAAAGCATAAATGGCTGTAATAATTTTATTTATGTATAATGGATGAAAACACTAAAATATGGTGCTAATGGGAGACATCGTGGCTGATTACCTTATAGTGGAAATGGGTGGGTTTTCTTTTGATTAAATATTGCCATAAATGGTGGAAAAGAAAGCTAAAGAAATGGTGATAAGATTGGTTATTTTTTTTGTTGGAAAAAAAAACCATAAAATATGATGAAATGAGGACATAATGGCCGCTGGTTTCTGGTCCATTAGTGATCAGATTTCTTATTATATGTGAGTGGTAAATCATGCATTAAATGTCTAGTTACTTAGGTAAAAGATTTGGAATTGATAGATAAGTGAAAAAGGTAAAACGTTAAGTGTTTAGGTCAAAATAAGACAAGGTAAAAGGAATAATCATACACTAGTAAATGAAGTAATTTCAAATGAGTTAAAATCAATTTGTAACATAAGTTCTAAACTTAGGATAAGAAAATGTAATTGTATTAGATTTTACCTAAATTGAAATCTTAATCGTAAGCTTAGAATAGTTAATTTTATGAGTTCTTTAAGGAAAGGAAAATTTAATTTTACCTTAAGCAATCTTAGGCTCTAATTACCTTAAGTAATTATTTTTAACCTTAGGTAATTAATTTTTAACTTGAGGTTAATGAATGATATCGATTCAAAAGGATTAGAGCCTAATATCGCCTTAATTACTTAAGGAAACCCATTAAGCATTAACTAGAGGTAAAAAGGTTATTTTACATAAAACTCTCCGGAATTACCTAAACTTTCCAAATATTACTTAGTACAACCATTTTAGGCTTCCCAGGTGATGACCAGTTTAAACATAACTCAATCTCAGGTTAAATTACCGCAGGAGTAAATGGTAATTTCACGTAAAACTCCTGAAATTATTGGGCATTCTCAAATTGTGCTTGAAATAGTCATTTTGAACCTTTGGGTGAAAATCAAATTGAAAGATTACATGATTTCATGCAAAGTTGCTATAGGGAAAAACGGTAATTTTACATACGGTGAAAAAATTGAGAAATTGAGATTTTTACCTCCAAGGCACATATAATCCCCATCAAGTATTAAACTAACACCTCAAAGATAATCTAGATTGGTTATCTTTGATTTTCTAGGCAAAAATGACCTCAAGGACATTTTGGTCATTTTACACTCATAGAAAAATTGGGGTTTGCGATTTTCTCACGAATCGCTATTCAAATTTCTCATAATGTTTCTCTAACATTATATTCCTTTGTTGATGATTATTTTGGCCTCGAATTACATGCAAAATTACCTAGAGGTATTTTGGTAATTTTACATGACAGCAAAAATCGAGGCGTTACACTCCACACCTTCAAAGCGAACACTACGGCTAACTTTAGGCCATGGGTAGGGTAGTTTGCTTCATAAGGCTTGAGTTCTCGGACACGTAGGCTATCACTTGCCTCAACTGATCCATCAAATCATCGATCCTTGGCAAAGGGTACTTATTTTTCACAATCACTCGATTCAATTGCCTATAGTCTATACAAAGCCTTATACTCCCATCTTTCTTTTTGAGACAAAATGGGGCTTCCTAAGGTGATGCACTAGGTCTTACAAAATTTTTCTTCAAAAGCTCTTCTAATTCTGAGTCTTTAACTTGATCAATTCTAAGGGTGACATCCTATAGGGTGCTATGAGATAAGCCCCTCCCGGGACCAGCTCTATGTAGAACTCTACTCTCTAATGGCGGGAACTTGGGTATCTCATCCAGGAAATACCTCAGGATAGTCTCTTACTATGGGTACATCATCAATGTTCTGCTCAAAGTCTATATTGCTAGCGGCTAGGAGTTCATATCCCTTACTTTCTTTCCGTAACAGTTGACCTCTACAACATTTAAGTAAAGGTTTAGAGGTTTGCTAGGTACACTAGATATGGGGGAAAGATGAAAAACTTGTAACAATTCAACAGTACATGGTTAATATAAAGCCAATCCATGCCAAGAATCATGTCTAGACCACGCATGGGTAAACAAATCAAATCTAACACAAAGGATCTACCTTCAATGATGAAATGACAATTTAAGCAACATCTACGTGTCCTATCCTATCATGGTCATGCCATCGGTCCCTAAGCACACATAGCAACAAACACTGAGGTGATCAGGCTCAATACTTCATGCAAAGTGAGCTAGTTACCAGGGCACACATGCACATACAGGGGTCATGCATTTCTATCCTAGCTTATCCTATCAATCAAGCTCTCACATGAAATAGCTATCGCATCATGCTCAAGAAGCATAGTCAGTCCAATCCCAGCTCCGTGAGACCAAACCACTTCGATACTAAAATGTAACACCCTAATATTTAACCCAACACTCCTAGAATGCATTTAAGCAAACTATTAGAATTTACTCTTTTGTTCTAGTCTTTGTCGTTAACTCCTGAAAAACTTTAGTAAAAATAAGGGCAATTATTTTTTTTGGAAAACAAAATGTGAGTTGTGTATACTAAGTAAAACCCATCGTCCGCTCGTACATATAGAGAAGAAATAAAAACAAGTCACAGCATGTACAAGTACAAACACAACAATCGCATGAACATAATCACAGCATCATATATAATAATAGCATAAGTATTAACTGTTCCATATCACGCACCAAAATAGACTACTAAAAGGGTATTAAGCCTACTAACAGAGGTTGGGCTAAGTATAGCCATCCGAAAAGACATAAATAGTATATGGATAGAAACTAAAACAACCTACTAAAACATCTCCTCCCACTACTCCTACTAGGATATGCCTAGAGTAGATAACCTCTAACAAAAATATGAAAAGAATGTTATCCTTTCAATGAGATATTCACAAACACTCTAAGAGGTCCGCTATCAACACCTTCTAAGAACACTCCTGAGGGGGGAGGTATCCGAGCACATGACCAAGGTCGGTAGGAGTAGCAAGACGACCCACAAAATGATAACACTGGTTGGCAAGATCAAGTGCACCTCCCAGGTGGGAGCATCAACGTAGATCATGTATGTAGCCATTGCTTTCTAAAGATGAGATGGAAGAGAAAGAAACAGGGAATGAGAAATATGTACAAGAATCTCAATAGGGCCTTTTCCTCCAAACAAATGTCATCATCTTCATCCTCAGAACCTCGGGTTTCATTATGACAATAGTGGATATAAATAAAATTCATTTATTAAGTTCTAAATACCATTATCCGAGGCCTATATCTTTTAACATGAATCTTAATGTCATGAATGCATTATACCATATTATGAAATGCATGTGAATGCTATGCAATATACTACAAGACTTCAATGAATTATCATAACATAAGGAACATAATTCATTTTAATATAATCTTTCCTCTTTACTTTCTTAGGTGACTTAACTTTCTTGTCCTTTTCTAAGAGACCACCCTAATACTCTCTCTTCTCAAGAGTTCTAGGTTATGAGCTCATACCTAACTAGTCGTCACTAGTCTACACTTTTCCTCTCGATAAGCTAATTTCCAACTCCTAAAGTGTGGGATATGGGGCATAGGATCACCTTTCATAACCATTAATTCCTGGAGTACAAAGGATCACCTCTTTGGGTCACCTCCTATAACCATTAATTCCTGGAGATTGAAGGATCCCCTTATTGAATCACCTCTCATAACCATTAATTCTTGGAGTTTAGAGGATCATTTCCATGTGTCTTGTGTTACCTTTAATCTTAGCATGTCATTTAGAGATGCAAACATGAGCATATAAACATAACTTATCATTCATCATTTCATGCTCAAAATTCCATAATTTTTCTAAGTCCATTTGGCAGAAATTCAACAGCATAACCTGGGAATGGAGTTTCCCCAAATTTTCTTCTTGTCATATAACATATCAAACATGCAACTCAATCAATCATTCATAATCACAACATGCCATAAATCATCATGTAATTGATCACCTAAGCATACATCACATTCTTTGCATATATCCATAAGCATGAAACATCATAAAAACATTTATAATAGAGAAGTGAATACATTGACTCATAAAAGTATATTTCATAAACAATCATTCAAAACTTTTGTCAATAACACAAGCTTGAGGCATTCTAACCATGGACAAGGTTAGAAACCAACAATGCTTGAACAAATAAAGAAAAAATCGCTACCTCTTATGTAGGGTCTAAAAAGAGTCTTTCTTTTCTTTCTTGAGCTTGAGCAAGAGTCCTGGAGTAGATGACCCTCATTGAATCTTGGCTCTAGAATTTGAATGTTTAAGAAAGTATTTCTTACTAGAGTTAAAGATTGTAACTCTTGTGAGGGCTAGTGATAGTTTGGGCTTAGTATTAAGTATTTGGATGAAGTTTAGAAAGTGAAGAGAAGTCTTTGAAGAAAAGAACATAAGAAGAAATGGTAGAGAAAAGAGAGAAAGAACACTTAGGGAGTTTCTAAGCCTTGAAGACTAGCAAGAGTGTATGTATTTTACAAGAGTTAAAGGATGTAGCTCTTTAATGAGGACATGACTAGTGGCAAGGACAACAAGGTGCTTGAAGGACTTGGGGGACCTATGACAAGAGGAAGGGCTAGGAAGGCAAAGGAGGCATTGCAACAAGTTGTAGCAACAATTCTTGAGGCTACCCCTAATTTGGAAGACTTGAAGCCCAAAATGGTGAATTGCTCAATGCAAATTGAAGGAATGGAGGCTTGAGGGCTGTATTCAATTAGCCCAATTTCTCCATCTAATTTCTTGAGTCCAAATTGGTAAAATGGAGCATAAAGGCTGCGTCTATGTTTGGGCCAAATTTTGAATTTAAGCTTGAAATAAGGCCCATTTAGCTAGTCTTAGTTTTCTTTCTTTTAGCACGTGTTAAAATAGGCTGAACATTCTTATTTATTTATTTATTTTATTGTTTTAGTTTACTAATAGTGGTGGGTTGAATTAGTAAGCTGTTGGGTTAGGTTTAAGCAAACTTGTAAGGCGTTGCCCATTATAAAAGGCAAACCCTAACTTTTGAAAAAAGAAATTCAGATCATATTTGTTAAGTGTGAGACTTGCTCTCTCTGGTTCTTAATAGATTTCTCTAACTTATCAAGGCGCTCATCCTTGTGGCTTTCCTAGGCTTATCAATCTCTTGATTATGGCACCTTGTTCATTCTCTTCCGTTCTTGTCATGATTCACGTCAATTTTTTTTAACAGAAACGTCCATTAACCTCGTCCATATCTCAAGATATACAATTCAATTTCAGTGATTCTTGAGCCTAAATTGTGTTTGGAACGTCAGTTCTCTCGTTTTTGAATCGTCAAATTCCGAGAACCTGTAGCATGAGATACGATGCTGTGTTAATTTCGTCTAATCCGTGATTTCCAATCTTGGTAGATCCTTCTTCCGTGATTCATGGAGTTTGGATCATATCACTCTTGCAAAGCATGGTGAGGTCTCTTTGTGACTTGGAAAATGGAATGAATGGAAGAGAGTTTGAAGAGTATTTATAGTGGAAGGAAGAAGAATGAAGCACTTGGAGAACTAATGCTTGGAGCATGATTTATGCAAATATGTTGGCCAAATTTTTGGATGATAAAATGCTCCATGTTTCATGCAAACATGTAGGCCTAATTTTGGGATGAAAATGCTCCATGTTTTATGCAAACATGTTGGCCTATTTTTTGTAATTATTAAAGTAGTGGCATTGTAGTAATTATCAAAGTAGTGGCATTATAGTAATTTCTTTAACCAAGACAAGGGTATTTTTGTAATTAGATAATGGGTGGTATTCTTGTAATTCCATTTATAGAATAAGGGTGTCTTTGTCATTTACTATTAAGGCAAGGGTAGTTTGGTAATTTCCTCTATATAACAAGGGTATTTTCATAATTTTTCTAAGTGATGGTATTTTTATAATTCTTTGCATCTTTCTCTAGACACACTTGATTATTCTAACATTATTTATTATTTTTCATGACATTTGTCTAATTTCTATTAGTTTCACTCATTTTGTATCATTAACTAGGACTAATCTTTCAAATTAATTTCTTACTATCTATTTGATTAATAAAATTTACTAATATTAATTAGGAAATTTAACCTTGTAAATAAATTGTCCTGTCCAATATGCTTAATTTAGGGTTTATGTCTTAATAGTGCTTATTGTTTCTTATTCTTGTGTCTTCTAACTATGGTAATGTCATTAATCAACAATAAATCACCAATGTTGACCCTTCCCACTATGGGGCCAAGATCAATCGCCTAGTACATAAATCAATTGCTCAGTTCATAAAGCCAATTAGCCTAGATGAAATTTGGTATGTTACATTTTACACAAAGACTTCTTGGGACCACCTGACTTTTCCAAATATCAAACATTCCTTAAAAATAACATTTCCAACTCCCAGGTGATGACAGGTTCATTCATCACTTAATCCCGTTAATTATCTCAGGGGTACTTTGGTAATCTTGTGCACGGGAAAAACCAGGAATTGAGATTTTTACTTTTAACATCATCCATAGCACATTTAATCCCCTTCAAATGTTAAACTAACCCTTGAGGATAGCTTGGATCGGCCCTCGACTTCTAGGCAGAAATGATCTCAGGGTATTTTGGTCATTTTGCGCACGGAAAAAATTGGGGCATTGCAAAAATATCATTTGATTTGCCCGACACAATAAATTCGCAGCAAAATTTGCAAGTATTTCCTATGGATAAAATTCATAGGAAAATTTTGTAGGTATTTTGCATGTTTTTAATAGTGATTGGGCCCCTTAAAATCCATGAGGTTGTACTCTCTGAAGTTCATGGTGAAGCCAAGGAAAAGGTAAATATGTAGCCTTGAAGTCTTCTCACAAAAATAAAATAAAAGGTAAAACAATGAAAGTTTCTAATGTTAGCTCTAGAACCCTTCAGAAAACAGGATCGCTTAAAGTTTAGAGTGGCAATAAACCAATTACGTGAAAATATTTTGAAGAATGACTAATCTTTCTCTTGAGTTTCTTGAGCACTACTCTCACTAGCATACAAGTCCATAAAACAAGTTTTATTTTCACGATATCATATGTGCAAACATGTTTAATCTCATTCAAAGAGATTCAAAACTTAAATGAAGTGAAAAACAATCTTTGAAATGCATGTCAGTATGTTTGATGCACGAAGAAAAGTTTTCAAGAACAAAAAATCAAGTCTCAGATCTTCAGAAAGTAGTCGTTTTCTAATTATAAGTTGTTTCTTAGCTTAAAATTATCATTTTTTTATTATAATCTATTTCATCATTTTACCAAACATGATTGGTTTTTTTAAAACTATTTTCCCGCTTAAAAAAAGCTTTATTTACAATACTTCCAAGCATGAACTTCATCTAAGAAAATCTGCTATTGAAATAACAACTATATTTACTGAAAGAACATAGTTGTAGGGGTCTCAACCTTGTTTTTATTCCTTGTGGTAATGTGCCATTTTGAGGATAATCTAATGTGTAATCATATATTTGTTTGAGCAATTCTTCTACTTTCTCCATTAGCTACTACACCTTTATCTTAATTTTGGCATTTTTCTCTGTAGTATCCAAACCCCAATTTTGATAAACCCAAGCATAGATGCAGGATGCTAGAGATCTTCAATTGAAGTAGTAGTGAATCACCTAGCATTTGGATAGGAAGGTAATTATATTTTTGATGAGTTTTACTTGTATGTCCTTGATCATTTGGTTTATGATTCTACCATGTAATCTTATAAAACATAATTGCATCTCACATTAAACTGAGAGTACTGGACCTTAAAAGTACATGAAAGTAGTTGTTTTCTGTATTATCTTTATTGTGCCTTTCCTTGATTAGTGACACTTTGTGATGTTGAGAATAGACTGCACTTTGTTTGAGTTTATTTATATCAAGGCTTATTTACATTGATGATATTAACTAGGTTTTTCTACAACCCAATGTTGAAGCAATAGTAATGAAAATGAAAGGGCAATTTTTGAGATATGGTAAGGGTAAGGTTTATTTGGTTTGGAGCATAGTCAATGCAATGGCCAAAGTGGGTGGCTTGAGGAAAACCCATTTGGGGTTAGGTCAGATTGGAAAAGACATGTTTTGGAACACAGAGCCCAATGAACCAAATGATGTTTTCTAAGTCATCTACCAATAACGAAATATCATTTCCAAATGATTTAACTAATAAAACTGGCTAATCCAACAAACCCTCCAAAGGATTATTGTTTAAATTTGTAAAATCTATCACAACTGATGGTTTCTCTACGAGTTTATGTTGGAGGTAATATGAGCTGCAACATGATTGGATGAGTTTATCTTCTTATGACATGGAGAAGTTGATTCATCCCTCGTATTTATCTAGCTTGCATTGCAGGGTTGAATATCATTACAATTTTGGGGAATGTAGTGCAGAATTGTTGGTGATGACGATGATCACAACAAAATATTCAATAAGGTATTCCCACCTTTTTGTGCAATGTGCATATGATTTCCTTAAATCCAACATATCTCGTCCAAGGTTGGATGTAAAAGCTAATCAAATCAAATCAAGAATGTGTCACAAAGATGTCTAAAGTTTGCATTGTTTTTACCTGTAATGAACATTCATGAAGCTTAGAAAATGATAACTCTATATATTGTCTTTGACATAGATGTTCTCAATCTTATACACATTATTGTGAGATTAATTCTTTGATAACATCCTTGTGGCAATTGGTTCTTTTAAGTGTTTGAATCTTAGTGATCTTCCCAATTCATATTAGAATCATCGCATGAATTCTTGGTTATTTTTTATATATTATCATGATATTTCATGGACAATACACTTGTTTTGGTCTACATGCATTGACATTTTATTAGGTTTGAATGATACAAGTGGTACGTACTAACACGTGGTTGGTTGGAGTAGTAGATGTTCTTTCACCTTAACCATTTGTCATTCAATTTAGAGCAATGTTATTTTACACCCTATCATAACCCGACTTGGGAATATGACCAGCATGTGGAATCTCATCCCCACATAAGCCTTCTAGGTAACGTGACTTTTTAAATGCATAAAATAGTATAATTTCATATTTAAATACGATATTCTTCTAAATCATTATCATTTTCTCTTATTAAAACAAAATATTTGAAATCATAAAAACTAAAGCATTCATATACATAACTAGTTTAAGACTTGAAGTTTAATACCCAGTGTACATGTGTCAATAGACAAGTTCTGTACGCCTCTAGGGTCTCTCTAGACCCACCGAGAGCTCTGAACTTCACTAAGTCGGATCCCACACCTCCTTGGAGGGCTATATGTTAGAGTAATATTTTTCGGATCAAAAGTCCTGTAATTGTTCCTGAGGGAAAATAAGTTGAAGAGTGATTTTTAACAAATTTTACAAAGCCCTTAAACATTTCATTTTTAGCCCACAAGTTTAGAAAATCTTGAAACTTCCAGATTTGAACTAAAACCCAAAATTTGGATTTTGAATGGTTGGCATTTTGATTTTTCTGATATTTTATTTGAATCCAAATGGGGTGTATTTTCTTATTTATATTTATGTAAGATTTATATTTATGTAAGAAATGTAAATAAGTGAGATGATCTAGAAGCTGTATGATAGGAATTATGCAACAGTTGGGTTTTGTTGTCACCGCCATAGTGGTCCAGGACCACTATAGGTCACCAAAGGGCAAATGCATGTGTTGCAGTGGTTGAGGACGCTATAGCGGTCATAAGTGCATAGTGACGGGGTGTGCACGCGGCTGATCGCTATAGCGGTCCCTCTAGAGCGCAAATTGTACCAGAAATGACGCGGTTTCATTTTTGCCCTTTTTTAAACACCCCAAACTCGGAATTTCTTCCCAAACCCGAAAACCCTCTTTCCCTAACCTTCTTTACTCTCTTCCACTAATCCAACTCCAATCCTTCCTCCTCCCAAGTGATTAAAGGTGAGATTTTGTGGGTTTTGTTATTCCTTTCCTTCCCATTTCGTATCTTGGTGAATGGGTTGTTATTTGTCTCCATTGTTGTTAAGTGGGGTACTCCCCAAATGTTGTTAGAGTTATGTTTGAGCAATCTAGAGGTTGTTAGAGTTTAATCTTGAGTTTTGTGGTTTAATGGAGATATTGGTGCCATTTCCACTCTTAGAACGTCGTGGGTGTTAACGCCACTCCTTCCTTCCCTCCAGGTGAGTGGGTTCATATCCTATGATCCATATGTTGATCATTAGAATTATTTTCCTTGATTGGAACGTTTGCATGATTCTAGAGAATATTAGAGATTTCAGATGGTTTCACAAAATTGTGAAAATAGTTATTTTCAACAAGAGCATGAAATACTTGTTTTAATGCAAGCTCATGGGACCATTATTGCTAAATGATTTATTAAAGAGCTAGGGTATGCTCATGATTTGATTTAGAAGTTTTAGAAATTTCCATGACATTTCAAAAGTAGAGTATTTATGTATTATAGAGTTTTATACCCAAAGTAGAGTTTTAGTGAGATGATATGATTTCATGATTTAGAGATTTGATGGTAGTCATAGAAACATTAGTGAGTTAACGGTTGAACCCGATCATTAACCTTTGTACCAAGTTGTCTTCGAGAACAATCTCATAGAGCAGAACGGAACCTAGTTAGGTGTCCAATTTAGATCCTAAGGGATCATAGAGCAAAGAACTTGTTATGACATGGTTAACATGCATAGCTAGAGAAATTATATTTTGTTATGCAATGCATAACCAGAGACCCGTTTCTCTAGTAGAGTACTGTATTTATATTTTCCAAAGATTTTTTATTTAAGAACTATTATGTACATGTAATGAAATGATTTTAGAAATTGTATTAATTGGTTTTGATGGATATATATATATATGTATGTATGTATGTATGTATGTATGTATGATTATTTATTCTCTTGGTTGTCCCATGAGAGGGTTATGGGTGAGGGCCTGCTCATTGAGTTTTAAATGAAACTCACCCCTCTCCCTTTTCCAGGATAGATACGTTAGCGTTAGGTCCTTTTCATCCACCTCTTCCCCAGGAGAGTTCTGGTTTGTGAGCTTCACTTTGGAGTGAAGTACTCTTTTTACATTTTGATTAAAGATAGAGTGCTCCATGTACATGACAAGTAGGGTCCCAGACCATAGAGATAGAGTGTATTGATTTATCATGATTATTTTGTATTTACATGATTTCAGTTTTCATGTGTATTTTATATAGAGAGCAACTCATATGTTTTGAGCCAGAGAGATATATTTAGAGTTGGAGAATTGATTTGTTTTATAACTTCAGAATTATACTAGAGTTGATTATGACATATAATTGATGATGAACATGTTTTCAAAGAGCCAAACATTTATTAGAGATGGGAATGATGTCTTATAAATGAATTTATTATTAAATATGCATATAGAGACTTAGAGATCATGAGGCTTACGTGGGAATGATGAATCCCCACGTGCCAGTTACATGTCCAAGTAGGGTCGTAACAAAGACTGAGTCATAAATACATCTCTAGTTCATTCCATAAACCTGATAACCATAATCTATATTCCAAATACATACATATCTGGAAACATAAAGTGAAATATATAAACTTTGAATATACTACAGTATTCAAAATACATGCATGAATTCTGCCAAAACTACCTGGAGTAATCTAAATCTAACATAAGTCTAATCTAAGCCTTACAACAATGTAATGCTCAACAAAGGATAGTTGCGGATGAACCGGTAATGAACGACGTCTATACCTATAACTATGAAAGGAAGAAGAGGGTGAGTCAACGGACTTAGTGAATAGATTGTCACCCATCCCCACATGAGACAACCAAGGGATATGCATAAATACAGGATACATGCAGCAATCATACATAATTTGATATTTACTTACATAGTCATATAACAAAACATTTTTCATTCCATAGTTTCATAACCAAGCATTTATAAATTCATAATCAATCATGAAATCATTTTAATTGGGGGTGCCAGAGCATCAAGAACTATTTGCTGAACATGATAAATACATACATAATAATAAAAGCTATAAAATCATAAACTGTAATATGGGGTAGTTCTTGGTGAACAAGAGCACCTACTAAAAACATAATAGTCCCCGGCCGATGTAACACCCTTCACACCATAAGGCTATGCTTAAGCCATAACCTTATAATGAGCAGTTGTTACTTGTTTTCTTTACTTGACCTTTGAGGAGCATATATATATATATATATATACACTACATATGAGCCTGCTTTTCTCTTAACACCATAAAATGCTTTCTCTTTAGGTGTTAAGTTTGAACATAAATAATTTATCAAAGATACATATTTGTATTATACAACAACAAAGCAACAGCTTATAATACTCGACAAACCCTTACCCTGTTCACACAGGAACCCTCTAGTCTAGGTAGGGTACTACTCAACATTCACCAAAAAGAAAATAAAATAACTGACTAACTCTCTATCCTTGGTTCTTCAGAAACTCTAGCTAGTATTAGTTGAGAATTTCCACAAAGTAATCATCAACATAGCAATCTATAAAAATATGATAACAACAGGAATGAGAATCAAAGATTCCTGTAGGAAAAATACTAGTGTACTACACAGTGATATTTGACATAACATTAAAATAATTAAAGTATCTTCAATTTCTTTTGAAATATCAAGCTTGCTTATCCACTTTACTTATTAAACAGGTATTATGAGTACACTTATGCTTGAGAATATAAAGGTCATAGGATTCGTAAGATAAGTGCTTGGTATTTTGGATATTTACAAAATAATTATTTGGTTTGTTTCATTACTTCTTGGATACAATCTTATTCTGAACTTTAAGCTTGAGAATAGAGCTCATATGATTCCTGATATACTTCTCATCTGATGTATTTCTAACTATGTAACACCTCGTGTTACATTCTATTAGTTCACTTGTTATAGTACCTCGCACTATAACCTGATATAGATCATTCTGTGAATCCATGAGCTTATAATCAAGCAATTGATATGTAGTTAGTATCATTATTTGCTATGACTTAACTTAGTTAGCTACTTTAAACTTAATGGTAGAACTCATAGGACTTTAATATACTTCTCTGTGGATCGTACTATCAACAATGTAACGCCGTTACGTTACAACCTGATATAGTTCACTAGATGGAGTACGTTACCACATCTCATCTGAATAGCCTCGCTATTCTTTCCTAGGACATCCCTTTTCTCAAAACGATGTAACGCCGTCGCGATTACAACCTTGTATAGTTCCAAGGGCGTAGCACGTCTACTACTACCCGTGAATCCATGAGCTTACCATTAAGCAATTAACATTACATATGAGGTATTTCTTCAATTTTCTTTATTCGTTTGGAACTCTATCATGTAGTTGGGGAATCTAACGCCCCAATTTTTACTGTAATTTTTACTGTCATTAGGAATTACCGAATTACCGTAGGTAAATATTATATAAAATTTGAGACCAAACAATCCTTAATAAAGGAATATAACGTTAGAAGAGAAGTTAGGAGCAATTCGTGCAAGTATTGCAAACCCCAATTTTTTGTACGTGTAAAATGACCAAAATGCCCCTGAGGTTATTTTACTCAGAAAATGAGGATCGTGGGCCCCACCCATCCTCAAGGGGATGTTTTGATGTTAATAAAGGATTGTTTGTGTTATGTGTGTTAATAGAGGAGAAGAATCGTAATTTTGAGCTTCGACGCATGAAATGACCAAAACGCCATTGCGGCGTTTTAACTTCGATTTGCGTCCGACTGAGCCCAAACCTCACTAAAATGTGTTAAAAGGTGTTTTTAAGCCATGATTAACCATTGGTTAAGCTCGGGTGGTCTCGGGCAATTTTTAAGTAAAATGACCATTTTGCCCCTCTTTGTGCAGTTTTACAAATTTTGAGATTTTTGATTCGTCTAACAAAACCTAAGCAATATTAGGCTCAAATTAAAGCTTATTAAATTCTAATTATTAATCTAGAGTCAAAATTATTTATTTAAATTGATTAGAACCTAAAATTGCTTTAAAACACTCAAATTGCTTACTAATTCACCTAAGCCCTTAACCGTAAATTCTCTAAATTGCATGAATAATACATGGAACACACAAAACCCTCTTCCATGAGGCTGTAATGCACGAAATAATGCAGCCATAATACACCAAAAAATTGCACTAAAACATAATGCCAAAAATCACCATAAAACAAGGAACTTTGAAACATGATTCCATGTTTTAAGCCACCAAACAAGATGATTTTTCCTTCCTTGTCTCCTCCTCAAATTTAGTCAGATTTTCCTCCTCCTCTTGTCCATTCATGAGCTTGAATTCTTCTATAAATAGGCATGCTTAGAAGTCATTAGAGACTTGCTCAAAAATTTCACAACTTCAAGTTTTTCCTAAGCTCAAAAACTTTCTTTCTTTCTTCCCCCTTGGCTGAAATTCTTTCTTCAACCTTTCAAGAATATTTTCTTTCATTTCACTCCAAGAAACCAAGTTCTCTTCCTTTCCTTCAAATCAGATTAGGTAGGGAGTTGTTTTTAAGTTTATTTCTATGTTTTGCTAAGTGTTGTTCTTGGTTCAAAATGATGATTTCATGGATTTTCTCTAGTTTTTCCATTTGGTTTTCTTCTTCCTTTTCTTTAACCAATTCGGCCATATGGCCTAGGTGGGACTAAGATGATGGCTTGATGATGAGGACCTTGAAGGTGGGTTGTGAATCCATCACAAGTTAGGCCTCTAAAGCTTGAAAGTTCCACTTGATGCAAAACTTTAAAGAATGATGTTTTTATGATGATTTTATGATCTTGAGTTTAGAATTTGAAAGATGTATTTCTCACTTTGTCTTGTTAAGATATATATATTGAATTTGTATTTCTATAAAGTCTTGAAGGAGCTCTAGTAAAGAAATCAAATGAACTTGCATCCATGTTTAAGTTTATGCCTTGCATAATCATGTTTACTTTCTATGTCATCACTAAAATTTCAAGAATGAATAAATGGACTTGCATACTCATGTTTAAATTTCCAAGTTTGCATTTCATGTTTATATTTCATGTTGTCACTTAATCTCTAAAGATAATAAAGAAGTTGCATCTCATATTTATTTTATGTTCTCACTTTATTTTATAATGGCTAAAAGAATCAACGCATGACATGTTTATTTTTATGTCATCACCTAAAGATCCTAGAGCTCAAAGACTTACCCAAGTATCACAAGCAAAGAAATAAGATTATTGGAGTTAAAGAATTGATTCTTTAAGAAGTCTTGAGATTGGAGCTTAAAAAGATGTAATAATAATTCTCTTCTCCCTTCACCGGTCCATGCGGATTACCGCGCTCAGTTTCTTAAGATTCTCTTCTCCCTCCACTGGTCCTATGGGACTACCACCGCTCCAGTTTCTTGCATCATGTTTATATTTCAAGCTCTTGCATCATGTTTAATTTTCAAGTCATCACCTTAAATCTTAAAGATAAAGAAATGGATTTGCATATCATGTTTATAATTCCAAGTTATCACCTTATAATGACAAGATTAAAATGAGGTTGCATAGCATGTTTATGATTCTAAGATATCACATAAATCTCTTAAGCTCAAGACTTGCTCCTTTTATCTTAAGTGAGAATTTTAATTATGAAGATTCTTTCAAAAAGAATTAGTTTCTAAAAGATTTTTAAAGCTTTGCAAGGATTCTACGGGAAACTAATATTTTATGTTCACTTAAAATGTGATTTTATACAATTATATGAAGTTCATGATTCGACTTCTGATATGAGATTAGTACCAATAAATGATGATGATTTAATATGTTTGAAGTTGTGATAATTATGGTTTATTGCTAAAGGAATGATTCTATGCATGTTAGAGATAAAACTAGCTTCCTAGAAAACCATAAAAGCAAGATTTCTAGAACTTTAGAGAATGAAATTTATGCATTCTGTCAGAGCCTTTAGTGACCTTAAGAACCAGATATTATTATGTTTAGATAAGGGACAATGATTCATAATTGGTTTAGTAATTAATTTTAGCATCATAGGGAAAGCCGGTAACGAGAAAGGGTTAAAAACGTAACTTCTACACGTAAAACCTTAAGAACAACTTACTGTCTATGCTACCCCATATAGTCTAATAATGTTCTTAAGGCTTATAATTGATGGTAATAAATCCCTTAGATGCATAAGTAATTAGTTTGATAATTAAGGTTACCTAATTTTAGAGTTCGGTTATTTAAGGGAGCTTTACTTTGAAAATTTTAGATGACATCTTTTGATGCTTTGGAATGTAGTTATATGATGATGTAATGCTTACTGATAATTTGATATTATTGAATGATTTCATGGCTTGCATGTTATAATTGCTATTGCAAACAATGAGAATGTTCATGCATCTTGATGATTATGATATAACATGCTAAAACTTAATGGTGACTTAAACTCTTGAGGAAATGATCCTTTGGACCCATCATACTATAGGTGGTGAAAAGATGATCTTGAGAAAATGATCCTTTAAGACCCATCAGACTAGAGGTGGTGAAAAGGTGATTCTTGCCCCTAGCCCGTTCTCTCAAAAGGGTAGAGGGATTTTAACTTATCAAAAGGGATAAGTATATGCTAGTGACGACTAGTAAGGTATGAGCTCATAACCTAGATTACTCCCAAAAGGGTGGAGTATAGGGTGGCCCCAAGGAAAATAATGATGATGATGACAAGATTTTAAGTCACCTAGGACACTAAAGGAATGAAATATGTGCACCATGTCTTGTGCATAGTTATTATGATATGATGTTCTTCTGCATAGCATTTTATGAGATGATGATGGAAATATGATGTTCTTTTATGCATAGTATTTATGATATGATATTCTTCTATGCATAGTATTTATGATTTGATGATGAGAAATATGATGTTCTTTTATGCATAGTATTTATGATATGATGATGAAGAATACGATGTGTTGATAAAAGGAAAAGTTCATTATAAACATGACATGCTAAGTTTATGATGCATTATAAGACGCATGATTAAACTACGAACCTCGGTAAAGTATATTTTCGAACTTAATAAATCAATCTTAGCATGCTCACTATTTCATAATAACCCGAGGTTCCTGGGGACGATGATGATGACACAATGCATCATGAGGTGAGTACCCTACTGAGATTCTTTTTATAAGTTTCTCACTCCCTCTATTTTTCTTTCCATCTCGTCTTCAGAAATAGAAGGAAGCGTTCGTGAATCACATTGAGGCTTCAGGTAGCTGAACTTGATCCTGAGTTTCACTCGTATATTTCATATATCTATCCCTATCCCTGGAGTGTTATTACTAGGTGCCATTAATGGATGTCCTTCCATCCATATATTATTTATGTTTTGTTAGATTGCCTACACTTAGTCTTATTCGTTGGTAGGCAAAATATCTATATGATATGTAATTATGGATGTTGTATGATGGAGCCAATATATTATGATGTGATGTTTGTAAATTCCTATGTGTCTTTTAAATTTTGCTAAATCATTCACGTTAGCGGCTCACATTTTCAATTATGTTTAAAAAAAATAGCTCGTAATTTCACTAAGTATTTTCAAAGCATGATTAAGAACTGAAGCAAAGAGTAAAGTCTAGTAATTAATCAGAACTCTAGGTGTATTGGGTTAATTATTAGGGTGTTACAGGAATTTCTCAATTATAAATAAAATCTCTTCTTAATAGTTCTATATCTCATACTTCGCTCCTGAGATTTTCTTGAGATCTTCTTAACTCTTATGAGATTTCTCTATTAGTCTTAATTATTGAGATTTTCTCTGAAAATCTCTTGAATTCCTTTTGAGATATTCTCTTTAGATCTTCTGAATTCTTATGAGATTTTTGTTTTTTTCTTTGAAACCTTATGAGATATTCTCTTCAAAATCTCTTGGATTCTTATGAGATTTATCAGGTAAATCTATCTGAACATTTTATGAGATTTTTCTTAAAGAAGAAAATTCAACATTTACGAGATTTTTTAAAAATCTATTAGGCGTTATGAAAATTTTAAAAGTCTATTAACCTTATCAACTATTTCTATGAAATCTATTACTCTGATGAGATTTTCTCAAATTTGCTAATCTTTTATGAGATTTCTTCATAGAAACTTATAGAACTCCTTACTTTATAATTCTTCAATCTTTCAGGAAATTAAACCTAGTGTATCACTAGATTTCAGAGTTTTTCTTCTATGGATCAAAATCTCATCCTTTTTATGAAACTTTAGCATCATACTTCAAAATACCAATCTTGCAGATTTTTAGAAAATATTTCTGGTTATATTCTTGAAGAATTTCCAAGATTTCTCATTCTCTTTAAGGAATCAAAAATCTCTTCATTTCCATAGTTAAACCTTTTACAACAATTGCTCAATTCATGAAGCTTTCATTCCTAGCATCTCTTACATCATCAAGCTCAAACATATACATATTAAAATTAAATTTCAGATTTCAGAACAAAATTTTCAAGCATGTATCAAGAGTTTATATTAGCAAAATAGACAAACAATCACAAAGCAACAAACTAGAATCTTTCCTACCTTTTATCCAAGCTTTTTGCTAAACTTTCTCTAGCTTTTCTTCTCTAATCTAAGCCTCAAACCCATTTTCTAGCCCATGTATTAGCTGTTGTGTGGAGATTTGAAGGGAAAAACAAGGTTTTGGATTGAGTTTGATGTATAGGGATTGTTCTTGAACTAGTTTCGTGTTTATTAAGCACAACCTTCAAGTTCTTGAAGGTTTCATGGAGTTTCAAGAAGGAAAAATATGAAAATGGTGAAAGGAAGAAGAAGAACGTGGAGTCAGGAAGGAAACCAGAAATGCCATTTCCTTTTTCTTTTTCATTTATATTAAAACCAACTTGGGGCCAAGTAATAGGTATACTTATTGTTTGTTCATTTGTCTTGTTTTTGTATTGAAAATATCTATATCCTTTAATTGTCATAAGTAAAAATTATCTGGGATCTGATAATATAAATTATTTTTACCAGACTAAGTGTTTTGGTGTATCGGTTATTACCACTTCGTGTACCAATTATTACTATTTTGGTACCCGATCAATACCTAAACAATTTTACTGGGTTAAGGATATTTATTTAACTTTATCATTATTTTTTCAATGTCCTTATACCAATTATATGTCTTATTCTATATCCCCAATTAAAATACTATTATATTAATTTTTAATAATATTAAATTAATTTTCATTTTTTTAATAATTTTTTTTTTACAAACTCCTCATATTATTTTAATCATAACTGTATCTGCGGAATTTTCAAAATCCCTATAGATTATTCACAATTAATTATTTTATCACAATAATACTAGGGTTGTTATAGCCAACAAGCTATGGGTACCTAACTAGGTCCCATTTTCTGTATATGATAAGGGTGATATTGTCCTTTGGCGGATAACTTGGTACCAAAGTTAATGATCTCATCACAACCGTTAACTAGCCTTTGTTCCTTATTTCTCCGGCTAAAGTAGTTTGACAAAACCCATAACTGAAGTGTGGTGTTAGTCTTTTGAATAATAGCCCCTAACTAAGATCATAAAATTCTTAAATTCTTAGTACTATGAGAGTTCTGATTTGTATAACTCTAACAATTTGACTTTAGTATAATGGCGAAAATCATGCCCAAGGGATCACTCACTCATAGACATTCTGTTCAAGCCCAATATGTATATGACAGCTTGCTATGAATCATACTAAATTCTGGACCTTCAGGACCATAAAGCCGAGGTTTTAAATTCATATCCTAAGCTAACATTTTTCATATACTTGAAAACTCTAGTATCATAGTTCAAAACACTTGGGTTCATAATCACAAAACGTGGAAATCATATAACATATTTATTCATAAAGTTGGGTCATACTCTTGTTTCACATTTCTCCAATATATACTTTAATTGAATATTCTAAAAAATAGTCTGAAATCTTAGTCTTGAAAACACAATAATGTCATAAATTCATAAGAACATATTTTTCAACTTAGTATCTTCTAAATATATATTTCATCGTAAATTTTTTTGTTTAATGAACTTATCATAAAAATGAAAATTTCTAAAATTATATTTCAAATTGATATACTTCCATAGCATACAACATGACAATCATGGTCCCATGAGTTTTAAAATACATTTTTTCATTCTATAGTTGACATGATATTTACTAGCTTTACGATAACTCGTAAAATCATAATCCTACATAATCTCATCTCCAACTTCATATATATATATAGCAAACATAATGCATAAAACAAGATTATAATGGTGAAACTAAGGTCATGAGTTTGAACCCACTCACCATTAGGAGTTGGGAGCATGTGGGCACTAGCAACTTGACCTTGAGAGCTTGGAATGGCACCAACAATTTCCATGGAGCAACATAGACTCATGATCAAACTCTAATCACATTTAGATAACTCTAAAACAGCTATAACAACATTGGGGAGCACCCCCACTTGACAACAATGAGAGAATAATGATACCCATAACATGAAAGAGGAAGAAGATTGAAGAATCTAACATAAACCAACAATAATCCCTTACCTTTGAGCTTGGAGGAGATGGGGTCAATGGAGGATAAGAGTTTTTAGGGGTTAGGATTTGGGTTTCTGATGCCCAAACACGTGGAAGGGTGTTTATATAGAGGTGGGGAATCACTTACTCGAAACTGCGTCGTTTTCTACCATGTTGATATCAAAACCACTTGTTACAGCAAAATAGGCTTGTTGTAGTGAGAAAAACTCGCTGAGGCAAACTGTCCGGCCTCCTGCTATAGCGAGAAATGCTCGCTACAATGAACATGTCTGACCACCCTACTCACTACAGCTAGAAAAGTTCGCTTCAGCGAACATGTCGTTTTTGAAAAATGCTAACTTCAACCAAAAAAAAAGGTGATTTTCGTGATTGAGGTTTCCAAGGTACTCAAAGGCTGGCTTAGCTAATGACACGTATACCTAGAGTGTTACACACCCAAAAGTAGATTTCCCATTGGGACACCTACTCCATCACCATTGGATGAATGAACACTTTCACGACCCAAAAATCATGATTGGCACATAAGGGATATTGTCCCTATAGAAGCCTTGTGGAATTAATTTCATACAATCATGTGTAGTAAATTACTAAATTAATGTTCATGATAAATGTAACACCCTAATATTTAACTCAACATGCCTAGGACATATTTAAGTTAATTATTGGTTATTACTCTTTTGTTCTAGTTCTTTAATTTGAACTCTTGAAAATACTTTAATAAAATTATAGGTAAATTTTTTTTTTTTGAGTTTGGAAAACAAAACTTGAGCCACGCGTACTAAGTAAACCCATCGTCCGTCTTGCGCAAAATAAAAACTAGTCACCTTGTGTACGACAATTACATGAATACAACCACATCATCATATATAATCATAGCATAAGAATTAACCGTTCACATCAAGCATCAAAATACACAACAATAAGATATTATGCCCACCAACAGAGGTTGTGCTAGGTATAGTCATTCGAACAAGACATAAATAGTATATGGATGGAAAAACACCCACTAACGATACCTACCAATAACTCTCCTGAGAGGGAATAGGTATTCAAGCACACGAGCAAGATTAGTAGGAGAGCGAGATGACCCACAAAAATGATGAGGTTGGTTGGTAGGATCAAAGTACATCTATTAGGTGAGAGCATCAATGCGGATCATGAACGTTGCCATCTACCTCGAAGACGAGAAGGAAAGAAAAGTAGAGGGAATGAGAAACTTATAAAAGAATCTCAGTAGGGCTTTCGCCTTTTAATGCATTTTGTCATCATCATCGTCCTCAGGAACCTCAGGTTTCATTATAAAAATGTGAGCATGCATAATGTTCATTTATTAATTTCCAAATACCTTTAGCCGAGGCCCATGTCTTTTAGCATGAATCTTAGTGTCATGAATGCAACATATTATATCATGAATGCATGTCCATACCATATGCAAGATATCATAGAATACACATTGAATGTATAACATAACAAATGCAATTTATTCCAACATAACGCATTCTTCTAGATGACTTAAACTTCTTATTCCCTTTTCCTTGGGGCCACCCTAATATTCTCCCTTTCGAGAGTTCTAGGTTATGAGCTCATACCTAACTAGTTGTCACTAGTTTACACTTATCCTCATGATAAGCTAAAATTCCCGACTCCAGAGTGCAGGGTTAGGGGATAGGAACACCTTTCATAACCATTAATTCCTGAGTCTAAAGGGTCCTTTCTGATCACCTCTCTTTTCCTTGGGGCCACCCTAATATTCTCCCTTTTAAGAGTTCTAGGTTATGAGCTCATACCTAACTAGTCGTCACTAGTTTACACTTATCCTCTTGATAAGGAATTCCCGACTCTTAGAGTGCGGGTTAAGGGGCATAGGAGCACCTTTCATAACCATTAATTCCTGGAGTCTAAAGGGTCCTTTCTGATCACCTCTCATAACCTTTAATTTAGGAGTCTAAAGGATCACTTCCATATGTTTTTATGTCACCTTAATATAGGCATGTCAAATAAGAGATTCATGGAAGCATGAAATCATAAATTTTATAAAACATATCATGTTCACAAATCTTCACAAATCATGCATCTTAATCAATCAATCATAACCTCATCATGCTGCAATATTGATATGATCCAAACTCCATGAATCACAAGAAGGATCTACCAAGATTGGAAAACAATACAATCAAAATTAACACCTTTTATCTCAAGCTACAGGTCTCGGAATTCGGCGATTCAAAAACGAGAGAAACGTTTGAAACTCAATTTAGGCTCAAGAATCATTGAAATCGTTCGTATATCTTGAGATATGGACGAGAGTAAACAAGGCGCCACAATCAAGAGATTGATAAGCCTAGGAAACGCCACAAGGATGAGCACCCTTGATAAGTTCAGAATTCTATGAAGAACCAAGAGAGCAAGTCTCACAAGCAAATATGATCTGAATTGCCTCTCCAAAAGTTAGGGTTTGCCTTTTATAATGAGCAACAACTTACAAATTTGCTTAGACCTACCCCAGTTACTAATTCAGCCCAACATGGATAAAATTCATGCTCCCTCATATGGGCCTTTCAGCCCACTTAAAAAAACTTAATAAAAATTAAAGAAAACAACCCAAAATCCAAGCTAAATTCGTATGCCCATAGGACAGCCCAAATATACTTACTACAAACTTTATTTAGTAACATAAAAAGGCTTAAAAGATGGTGTCAGCCCATATAGCATCAGGGGTCTTCAAGTGGGGCAATGCAATGCACCATTTTGGGCTTCAAGTCTTCCAACTTAGGGGCAGCCTCCAGAATTGTTGCTACAACTTGTTTTAATGCCTCCTTTGCTTTCCTAGCCCTTGATCTTGTCATAGGTCCCCAAGTCCTTGAAGTGCCTTATTGTCCTTGCCACTAGCCGTGTCCTCATCAAATATGCTCATATAATCTATTCACATAAACATGTATCACACCCTTGCACATATCCAATAAGCATGTTATCCATTAGCAGGTAAACATGCTCCTATCCAGTATATGGAATCAAGGACCAAGCTCAGCTAATGCACATGCTATGCTTTATCAAGGTATACATAAAGCAATAAAGATCATCACAAACATTATTCCAAACAGCATTCTATAGAGTTTATAAAAGCACATCAAAATTTTTTATTTTTAATTTCTAAGGACTTGGAAAATTGTGTCATTATTCATTTCTAGTTACTAGATTTTCTTAAAATTATCTCAAGGCATTTAAAAAAAATGAAGCCTTAACATAAAATAAATCTCATCTATAGGCCTATCATCATTATAAGGCCGAAATCAAATATTGTAAATATGTCCTTGGTAAAATCCTCATTTAAGATAACAGGAGCAAGTCTTAGCTGTAGATATTTAAGTGATAACTAGAATCATAAACATGCCATGCGAATCTCATTTTATTTTTAATCTTGGTCATTATAAGGTGATAACTTGGAAATATAAATATGATATGCAAGACTTGAAATATAAACATGATATCCAACTCCATTGCCTTATCTTTAGGAATTAAAGTGATGACTTGAAATATAAACATGATTATGCAAGGCTTTGAAATATAAACATGATATGCTAGTCCATTTACTTATCTTTAAGAATTTAGGTGATAACTTCAAATATAAATATGATTATGCAAAGCTTGAAAATTAAACATGGTATGCAAGTCCATTTACTTAACTTTAAGGATTTAGGTGATAACTTGAAATATAAACATGATGTGCAAGACTTGGAAAATTAAACATGATATGCAAGTCCACATTATTATCTTCAAGAATTAAGGTGATTGCTTGAAATATAAATATGAATATGCAAGGCTAGAAATTTAAACATGATATGCAAGTGTTTGAAACATAAACATGGATGCAAGTTCCTTATTATATCTTGTTAAGCTCAAAACTCAAGATCTTAAAGAACGAACTCCTTAACTCCAATTAATCTTAACAAAGAATAAGTGAGCTTTAGAGTTCTTATTACCATGGTTCCAAGAACCTTATTTCATGAACTCATCATCAAGCTCAAAAAGAATCAGTTTAAAAGAAACTAACAATTTTTCCATTAATCTTTTTACAACAAAAACTAAACCTTGAGCTTTAGAGGTCCATTATATGATGGATTCACAATCACCACCATAATTCCTCATCATCAAGCCATGGTCATTAACAAGCCATAGGAACTGAACTTTAAAGCAAAGAACAAGAGAAAGAACATGAAATAAACTCAAAATAAACTCCCTACCATGTTGTTTCTTGTTTACAAAAGGTAAAGCTTGAGCTTATATGAAGTAAGAAGAAAAGAAATCTGATGCTATTGATGATGATGGATTCGGCCAAGTGAGGTTTGAGTGGAAGAAGGATTTTTCTTGTGTTTTTGTGTTTGGCAATGGAAAGGTTATGTGTTTAGGAGTTGATTTATGGTTGGATTGTGTATGTTTGAGGTTTAGAGCTTGGTTAGAGGTTGAGAATGGAGTCTCTTGAATATGAATGAGCAAAAAGAAGAAAGCTTGAAATATTGAGAGAATTACAGAACTTTGAGCAAACTTTGAGTAAGAAAACTATCAAGAAAGCAAGTGCTAAGGCTAAGAGAGTTTGTGTGTGCATTTTGGCAATGGAAGAGCACATATTTATAGCCATATGAAGGCTGAATGGCCACTGGTTTGTGGCTGGAAATATGGAGGTTTAATTCAATTTTTAATTAAAGGAAACATTAAAGAATGAAAGCATAAATGGTTGTCATAATTTTGTTTATGTATAATGGATGAAAACACTAAAATATGGTGCTAATGGGAGACATTGTGGCTGATTACCTTATGGTGGGAATGGGTAGGTTTTCTTTTGATTAAACATAGCCATAAATGGTGAAAAAGAAATCTAAAAAAATGGTGATAAGTTGGTTATGTTTCTTTGTTGGAAAAAAACCATAAAATAAGTTGAAAAGGAAGCATAATGGCCACTGGTTTTAGGCTGGATTATGATCAGATTTCATATTATATACAAGTGGTAAATCATGTATTAGATGTCTAGTTACTTAGATAAAAGGTTAGGAATTGATAGATTAGTGAAAAAGGGTAAAAGGTTAAGTGTTTAGGTCAAAACAAGACAAGGTAAAAGGATAATCATACACTAGTAAATAAAGTTGATTTCAAATGAGTTAAAGTTAATTTGTAACATAAGTTCTAAACTTAGGATAAGAAAATGTAATTGTACTAGATTTTACCTAAACCGAAATCTTAACCTTAAGCTTAAAATAGTTAATTTTATGAGCTCTTTAAGGAAAGGAAAATTTAATTTTACCTTAAGCAATCTTAGGCTCTAATTAGCTCAAGTAATTATTTTTAACCTTAGGTAATTAATTTTTAACTTAAGGTAAATGAATGAAATCAATTCAAAAGAATTAGAGCCTAATATCGCCTTAATTACTTAAGTAAACTCATTAAGTATTAACTAGGGGTAAAAAGGTAATTTTACATAAAACTTTTAATTACCTAACCTTTCCAAATATTACTTAGTACAACCATTTTAGGCTTTTGGTGATGACCTGGTTCAAACATTGCTTAATCTTAGGTTAAATTACTGCAAGGGTAAAATGGTAATTTCACATAAAAACTTCCTGTAATTACTGAGCATTCTCAAATTGCACTTGAAATAATCATTTTGAACCTTTGGGTGAAAACCAAATTCAAAGATTACATAATTTCATGTAAAGTTACTGGATGAGTAAAATGGTAATTTTATGTGGGTAAAAATTGAGAAATTGAGATGTTTATCTCCAAAGTACATATAATCCCCATCAAGTATTAAACTAACCCCTCAAAGATAATTTAGAATGGTTAACTTTGATTTTCTAGGTAAAAATGACCTTAGGGGCATTTTGGTCATTTTACACGTACAAAAAAAATGGGTTTACAACTCTTGCATGAATCACTAATCAAGTTTCTCATACTGTTTCTTAACATTATATTCCTTTATTGAGAATTATTTGGCCTCGAATTACGTGCAAGAATTACCTAGGGGCATTTTGGTAATTTTTACATGACGCAAAAATCGACGTTACAATAAATCATAAAAATAAATAATTAATTAAATAAATAAATTCCTTAAAACTTCTTGAAGATTTTATTAATAACATACTTAATTCTTCCAAATCTTTCCAAAATCCATAACTAAAATAGACAATCTTAAATCATGTTCCTAGAAGAAATTCATAATATATAATTATTATAAAATAACATCACTCTAAAATAACCATGCATGCTAAATGATGTTTGAGGCCCCCCCCACACTCCTGAGCACTCTATTCTAATATGATCATAATTTAAACTTCACTACAAAGTGAAGCTCACCATTAGAACGCTACAAAGCTAGCAAGTCTTGGTCTGAATAATAATAGGATTTGTAACTATAACTATAAAAGGGGGAGGAAAAAGTAGGGGTGAGGTCATCAAAACTTGAGCGAGTCTCCACTCACAACCTATACGGGACAACAGCAACTTACATAACAAATACATGCAACTAATAAAAATATTTTATATATAAATACATATATCTATTGAAAATAATAATTCAACTAAATCCATGGTAATAACTAATATAGAAACAGGGAATATTTTGTACATAAATAAGAGCTGATAGCTAAATATGAGCTAATGGCTAATCTGATGGGCACCTAACTAGGTCCTATAAATGGACACTATACTGGGTTCCTTACTATGGGTGAGCCAGCCTCAAGTGCACCACTTGGTACCAAGGTTAATGATCAATCCTAACTTTAACTCACTGTCTATTTTTCACTAATTACAAGAAAAAATAATAATAACTTGAAATTAAACTGGATAGATCTGAAAGCTCTAAATTCATATAATTCTAACAATCTGACTTTAGCATAACTGAGGTTCTAAAATCATTACCAAGGGATTACCAGCTTGTAGACATAGTGATTTTCAGAAGCCAACAGAGTATGTATCTGACAACTGTTATGAATATGCTTTGTTCGACACTTTCAATAAATCATAGCTGATGATCTAAAATCTTAATAGGAAATTCCATAATCTGAAAACATGGTAATCAATATTTCTCCTGTAAGCATTAACTGAGGTCTCATAATTTCATAAATTGGGAAAAAGATATTCTATAACATGCAAGGTATCAAATATGATACAATGAGCTTTCTAAAATAAGGTTTTCATGATAACTATGAAAAACATTAATTTTTTTTGAAATTTGGCATAATCCGTGAAAGCATGTATTTGGCATAAGTCATCCTAAAATTTCATAAACAATTAATTAACAAAAGGTCTCTCAGCACAATTTATTTTGTTACCCCCTTGAACTTTTGGTCTGTAATTTAGACCTTGAGTTTTTAAATTGTGCAACACGACCCGCTATACTTATCAGATGGTGCTAAGAGGACCTTTTGTTAGATTGACGTTAAAAGCCACTGTTAAGTGACCATGTGTTTCTCACGTGTACACAATATTAGACAATTATACCCCTTTGTTAAAATTAATTTCCAATCCCAATTTGAGGACACTTTTCCCCAATCTCTCAAACTCAACTCACGCCTTTTCTGAAACACTTCTATTTCAATCTCTCAAACTCTCCTTCATTCTTGTTTTCTTTAGATCTAAAAACTTTGTTCTTGTTTTGTTGCTAGAAGGAGGCCGCGGCTTCATCTTCGTTCTTGCTTTTCAACTTACACAACGGATACACACTCGAAGAAGGCTACAACGCTCAACCAGGGAAAGACGCAACGCGATTGCATATAGGAAAAGGAAGACTAGCACCAACCAGAACGGGTGCTACTCATGAAGAACAGTGACGTGATTGTGAAGACCAAGGAAAGACCTGACGATGGAGAAGACAAAGAAGGGGCCACAACATGAAGACGGGAAGACCTATCGAAGAAAACGCAGAGGGGGCTCCTTCTTACTTCTTGTTTTGTTTTTTATTTTTGGTTCTAATTATGGTTTCGATTTGCTTTCTGGTTTTGATTTTTTTTCTGGTTATGATTCCGATTTTTTGTATTGATTATGGTTTTCATTTCCTTCTCCTGCTATTGGAAAGTTTAATTTTGATGGCACTTTGTGGATAAATTAAAGTGTGCTAAAGTTATCCCTCGTTTACCATGCTTGGTTTGTAGCTTTGCAACAATAGAATATGGGAACAGAGAACCACAATGTGGAAAAGGACTTTGCCAAGGAGACACATTTTTCTAGTTTTGATTTTTTGATGGGTGTTTGAGAGATTGAAAGAAAAGGGTTTCAGAAAGGGCGTGAGTTGTGTAATACCCTAATATTTAACCCAAATACGCCTAGGACGCATTCAAGTTAATTATTAGTTATTATCCTTTGTTTCAGTATTTGATTTTAAATTGTTAAAAATACTTAATGAAAATACTGGTAAATTTTTTTGGAAATTAAAATCAAATCGTGAGTGCATACAGAAATAAATTACGTCATAAGCATACATGAATTACAAATGAAACACAAAACTCATGAGCAAAAACATGTTATCATAGATTCATATATATATATATATATTAGCAACATCAAGTGTTCCTCTTTGCACACCAAAATATACATATATGTTGTAATACCTAATATTTAACCTAACACGCCTAGGACGCGTTCAAGTTAATTATTAGTTATTATTCTTTTGTTTTATTTCTTATCTTTTGGCTTGGAAATACTTTAGTAAAAATACGGATAAATTTTTTTTTTAAACTTAAAAAAAAAAAACATGAGCCGCGTATAAGTGAAACCCGTCACTCACCTATCATAACATAAAGGGAAAATAAAACTCTTCAAGGCATATACAAAATTATAATGACGATGACCTTATGAACATAATCACACCATCATATATATTATACCTATAGGTAGCATAAGCATTAACCGTTTCATGACTCGCACCAAAACAAACCACTAAGATAGTAATATGTCCATCAGTAGGGGTTGGGCCAGTTCCAGTCATCACAAGAAACATAAACATTATATACATAGAAACTAAAATCTTCCTCTGACAACGCTCTCGGGAGGGAGGAAGGTAGCTAGGCATGCGAGCGGGGTTGAAGGGGTAGCGAGCTCGACCCGCTAGATGAACATGAGCTCCCTCGAATGGATGAATGGCTCCTCTAATAGTGTGCTAGACTCGCTTCATAGGCTGCGTCACTGTGGCCTCTCCATCTCTGCCACTTCCCTTGCCATTTCACCTCCCTTGTGTTTCATTTTCTATAAATAAGCATCAAGAGAACTTGCAAAAAGACTTGCTCATACTTACAACTTCAAGTTTTCTTTCTTTAAGCTCAAAGAGTTCTTCTTCTCCTTCTTCTTCATTCTTCAAGCTACCATCCTCCACCATTTCCTAACCTCAAACCACCACACAACCACCATAAATATTCCTTTAAACATAGAACCTCTCCACTTCCAAGATAAAAAACTCAAGACAAACCTTTCTTCCTTTTCTTTCCTTCTTGGCCAAAACCACTTTAGCACCAAGAAAGATTTGTTCTTCACATCATGCTTCCAAGACCAAGCCTTTCTCTTTTCAAAAGAAAAACATCTTTGGTAGGGAGTTGTTTTAAAGATTGCTATTCTTTTCTTTTGTTTTACTCTTCGTTTAAGATGTTGTAATGTTGATTCTTCCTTCCTCCTCCACATTTTCAGTTCCTTATTCTCCTTTTCTTTCTTCTTTATTTTCGCCATGGTGGCCTACATAATGAAGAAACCATGGCTTGATGATGAGAATCTTGGGTGTTGGTTGCAAAACTATCATTTATTTGACCTCTAAAGCTTGAAGGTTTCACTTTTAAGAGTTTTAGCAAAATATTATGTTAAATGGTAGTCTTGAGCCTAGGACTCAAAGAAATAAAAAGAGTACATTCATATTTATATTCCAAGTCCTTGCATTGCATATTTATATTTAAGCCTTATATTTTCATATCACCTAAATAATTAACTCGAAGCCTACCTATTTCAACTTTAAAGTTGATTGTTGATTTGGAGTGAAAACTCTAAGGGGCCTAGAGCACTAAAATAAAGAATTGAACTTGCATTCATGTTTACATTTCTTGTCTAGCATATTTACTTTTCAAGCCATCACTTAAACTTAAAGATTAAAATGAGCGCTTGCATTTTCATATCACCTAAATAATTAACTCGAAGCTTACCTATTTCAACCTTAATTGTTGATTTAGAGTGAAAACTCTAAGGGGCCTAGAGCACTAAAATAAAGAATTGAATTTGCATTCATGTTTACATTTCTTGTCTAGCATATTTACTTTTCAAGTCATCACTTAAACTTAAAGATTAAAATTAAATGAGAGCTTGCTTTTTCATATCACCTAAATAATTAACTGAAGCCCACCTATTTCAGCCTTAAAGTTGATTGTTGATTTAGAGTGAAAACTCTAAGGGGCCTAGAGCACTAAAATAAAGAATTGAATTGCATTCATGTTTACATTTCTTGTCTAGCATATTTACTTTTCAAGTCATCACTTAAACTTAAAGATTAAAATTAAATGAGAGCTTGCTTTTTCATATCACCTAAATAATTAACTCGAAGCCCACCTATTTCAGCCTTAAAGTTGATTGTTGATTTAGAGTGAAAACTCTAAGGGGCCTAGAGCACTAAAATAAAGAATTGAATTTGCATTCATGTTTACATTTCTTGTCTAGCATATTTATTTTTCAAGTCATCACTTAAACTTAAAGATTAAAATTAAATGAGAGCTTGCTTTTTCATATCACCTAAATAATTAACTCGAAGCCCACCTATTTCAGCCTTAAAGTTGATTGTTGATTTAGAGTGAAAACTCTAAGGGGCCTAGAGTACTAAAATAAAGAATTGAACTTGCATTCATATTTGCATTTCTTGTCTAGCATATTTATTTTTCAAGTCATCACCTAAACTTAAAGATTTAAAACTAGAGCTTGCATTCTCATATTTAAATTTAAAGCTTTGCATAGCATACTTATGTTTTTCTTGCCATCACCTTATAATGCCAAGATTAAAAATGAAGCTTGCATTGCATGTTTAGAATTATGCTATCACTTGATTAACCTTGTGCTCAAGACTCACCATTTCAACTTACTTGAGAATTTTGACTTATGGAATATATATCTTATTAAATATAGACATCCTTTTATTAAGCTCTCTAATTTTTGCTCCTGATCTAAAGTTACTTATTGTGTTGCCATAATATGAATTAAAGTACTTATCCTATAAATTGTCATGATTTTCCCATATGCTTGAGGAATTATGTGAAATTGAGGACTTACATGTTTAGTTATTTGATTTTGAATGAATATGGCATGTTACAATTTCACTTAGAATATCTTAAAGTTGCATAGGTTCAAAAGAGCATAGGAAAAGTATATGATATGGTTATGGCTTTACATCTTAACATAATATGCTAATATAAAGGTGACATAAAAATATGTGGAAATGATCCTCTAGACTTTCCAAATTAAAGGTTATGAGAGGTGATCCAATGAGGAAGTGATTCTTTGGATTCCTGAATTAAAGGTTAAGAAAGGTGATCTATTGCCCCCTATCCGCACTCTAAGAGTTGGGTGTTAACTTATCATAGGATAAGATTATGCTAGTGATGACTAGTGAGGTATAAGCTGTAACACCCTAATATTTAACCCAAACACGCCTAGGACGCGTTAAGATCAATTATTAGTTATTACTTCCTTTTAAACTCATTTGCGAAATTACTTAGCAGAAATACGGGTAAATTTTTATTTTTTTTTGAAATGGGATTACTATGCGTAAAACAAAATGCGAGCCTTTGCGTACAACGTGAATGAAACGTAAAGTGAAAGAGCAACTAAATCATGCAAGGTAAGGCAAATGAATCATACAAAACAAAAGCAATGAGGAACACCTTAATCATAAAAACATCCATCATAACATTACTCATAGTAGTTTAGTACATAACTGAAAAGATAATATAAAGTCATACCCATACTAGTGGGCAGAGCTTGCAGTCCAGAAACGTAAAGTGCAAGAAGCATAAATAGCATATACAGAGAAGTCCCAAAAGATTACCCCCCAGACTATGACTACCCCGTCCTCAACTACGGATGACACTCCTCCTCGTCCCTCGTGGTACATACCCAATGAACTGTGCAAGCTCCTCGGGTGCGTGTAGATGAAAGGGTGGACGGACCTGACCTCCTCGACGCGGGCGCATCTCGGGCATCAGGCTAGCCGCCTCCCGTCACTGTATCCTCGTTACCCCTACCAATGTCCATGGGTACTATAGGAGCAGATCCCTCCGAAAAGGATGAGGGGGATCCTCCGACGGAGGTCTCAGAGTGCCTCGGGCGAGGAACATACTTGGGGTAGCCGCGCACCGCCGAAGACGACGTTACGCGATTCTCTCGTCTTAGGTCGCGTCCTCTCGAAGATCATATCATCACCATAGGGAAAGGTCGGGGTGAAGCGGAAACTGGAGACCGGAAAAGTAAACGGGCATCCCATGTATGCAAAATGCGCACGGCACAACGACCCTTAAAGTGATAGGACTGATGATCCAGGTCATAATGCACCTCCCACACGGGTGTCAACGAAGATCACGAATGACACCATCGTGGTCTGGAGACGTAACGGAAAGAAAAAGAGAAAGGGTGAGAATCTTGCTAAAGAATCTCAGTAGGGAACCTTCTATCCTAATGTCATCGTTTACGTCCCAAGAACCTTGGGTTTATTATAAAAAGGTTAAACATGCAAAGGTTCATTATGAGGTTTTCATAAAAATTAATTATCCAAAGTCCGTGTCTTTTAGGATGAATCTTAATGCATGTATGCAGCATACCATAGCATGAATGCATGGCAATACAAGGCAACAATCAAAACATATCATTAACAAATAGTTCACATATAGGTGGCATGCAGCTTTCATGATCAACGTTCCACTTTCATAAGCAAGGTATTTCTCATCTTCCTTATTTCTCAATTTGTGACGTCATGATCTTTTGAAAAACAATATTAACCGACCCCTGATACTAGGCTATGAGCTCATACCTTAACTAGTCGTCACTAGTTCTTACTTATCCTCTTGATAAGCGAATCATAATCATAATCATAAAAATAACAACCCCAACTCCCAAAGTACGGGCGGGGACCTAAGGAATCACCCATCATGGGACTTTCTTCCTTCTCTGAAACGTATCAACTGGTTAAGAAGTGACTTTGTTCGCTTTGGCAGGCTAATGTCTATGCCCTCATGGTTTTATCTTCTCCTCACCGTAGGAGAAGTACGTCAATCTACGAAATGCATCATCTGGTTAAGACCAGTGACATTGTCCGCTTCGATATGGCCCCCACGACCATACCCTCCAGGTTTCCTTTCTCCTCACCATAGCAGGAGAAATGCGTCTTGGCATGTCACATATAAAAATCTTTCTTTTCAAAACTTTCTCAAGTCCCTCAAATTTGACGGAAGTTCAGCATAACAACTACACTTCGAATTTCCTCAAATTTGAGTCATGCCACATAACTCAACCACACATATCATTCTTAGGAACTTTCTCAATTAAATAAATTTCTAGTTCACATGAGCATACTCTTCTAACTCATTCATAATTTCGAAATCTCATGCGTCTCAAACATGGCATAACACATCATCACATCAACATGCCACAAATACACATAAAGTATCGTGCTCATGAAATTAACATTTTTCACATCATTATGAGTATGCCCTCTCGATCTCATGCTCACATCACACCTCTTATCTCATGGTGTCTTATGCTTTGGCACTTACGGGTCTTAAACTTGTGTTCCAATTGTTCTATCCTTCATTATGGATTTTTATAACACCTAAGGGACCATTACCTATAATTTTCTCTAATATTTATGAATTATTACATAACCAAACAGCTCTATGTCTTTTGGGCAGAATTTTACCTTATGATTACCGGGTCCTAAAATCTTCATTTTTTACCCTTTCTATGTCCGTCTTCGCCTAAGGCTCTATAATTAACTCCTAAACCATTTGTGAGGGATTCCTACACATACCACTAATTATAAACCATTTTTCTTAAGTCCAATTATGCTGGAACAGAATTACAAATTTGTGCATCTAAGTGTTCTAGAATTCACATTTTAAGTCCTTTTTAGTTACTTGTTCTTTCTAAACTTTCCTAAATCATTCCTTGCTTCACTCAAACATAATTTTACACATTTTAACACCTTAGAACAGAATTCATACAGTAGCCAAACATCAAGGGCAGAACCGAAAACATAAGCTTCATAAAATCACATAATCACTTGATTTAAATACATATAAGTTGCTAGCTTCTCTAGGAATCATTTTAGGGCCTCAAAACTCTTTTGGAAATCAATTAATCTTATTGAAATCATATAAATATATGCTAGGCCAGTAGCTAAATTATTTAGCTCAAGGAATGGGTTTAAAACATAAAACTTTGTTCATAGAATTCCTTGAGTACATCTAATCTTAGAAAAATTCCAAGACTTAGACTATGGACACTTATGATTAGAGGAACTCATCCAAGTCCATCATCATCACCACAAGGTCGAAATGGCATTCCTTGAAATGCCTCCATTTTCTAAACCTTTATGTAAGATACTTGGGCAAGTCTTTGAGCTCTAGAACATTTAAGTGATGCCATAAACTTAAACATGATATGCACTTATTTTATTCTTCATTAGAAAGTAAAGTGAGAGCATAAAATAAATATGGGATGCAACCTCATTATTATCTTTAAAGATTAAGTGATAGCTTGAAATGTAAATATGAAATGCAAGCTTGGAATTTAAACATGATAATGCAAGTCCATTTAGTTATTCTTGAGAGTTTAGTGATGACATCAAAATAAACATGCTATGCAAGGCATAAATGTAAACATGTATGCAACTCATTTTATCTTAGCTAGAGCTCTTACAAGACTTTAAAGGAACATCATAACCTCAACCCAAATATGTATCTTAACAAGCATAAAGTGAGCTTTAGAGTTCTTGGCACCAAGACTTCAAAGAAGCCTTTGGTTTTGAACTTCATCATCAAGCTCAAGAAAATAGACACAAAGCTCAACACTTTGTCTAAACAAAATACAAGAACTAAGTCATATTCTTTATTTTATTTCTCGTAGGCTTCAATCTAGAGTAAAACTCTAAACGGCCGACCAACTTTAAGGTTGGCAAGGGTAAGCTTAGAGCTCTTTGAAAATATGTGACTAATTTTCTTGACAAAACTTTTGTGATCTACTTAACATCTTTAGCAAACTTTGTTCAAGTAAAGGGAAAGGAAACCGAAATCTTTTAAAGTAAAAAGGGAAAGGAAACCGAAATCATTCAAGAAGGAAAGGAAAAAGGAACCAAAAATATAAGCAAGGAAAAAAAGAAACACAAGCATGTATGGTCCAAGACCAAGTTGTTTCAAGCTTTAGAGGTTTCTCACATGACAACAACAAGTCATTATCTTGAAACCTCATCATCAAGCTAAAGTTCTTCACATAAAATGGCCTCATGGCCGAAATGAAAAAGAGAAGAGGAAAAGAGTTTGAACCAAGAGAAAACTAGAACTTTTCTTGAAGAAAACAAGTAAAAACTTGAAAACAAAACCCTACCTAAGGAAGTCTTTGAAATGGAAGAAAGAAAGCTTGATAGTTGAAGAGTTGAGAAGACAAAATCTTCTCTTGGAAGTGAAGATGGATTCGGCCAAGGAGGATGCTCAAGGAAGATGATTTTTCCTTGAGTTTCTAAGCTTGGAAATGGAAAGTTTGAGTGTTTAAGAGATGAGTGTTTAAGAGATGGTTTAAGGTGAGGTAGTGGTGGTTTATAGTTGTTTGTGGTGGTGGCAAGGTTCTTTGAGGAAAGGAAATAGAAGAGCAAGATGAAGAGAAATTGAGAGAAAATGAGAGAAAGAACAAGAAAGCTAAACTTAGCAAATGATCTAAAGTGTATCAAGGTTCTTCAAGCTTGGTATTTATAGAAATTTTGCACAATGGTGGCTGATTGGGGAGGAAGGCCAACGGCCAAGGGAGGAAAGTGAGAAAAATATCTCTTACAAGGCTTTGAGTATGGGTTCAAGCATGGTTGAGTATGGGCACGAGTATGGGCAAGGTATGGTCTTTGGAGTGAAGAAAAATTCAACATGTGACACTCCTTGGAGGCCATGCATTCGGCTAGAATTTTGCAGCTAAGGGGGAGGATTAATTTGCTCATGTAATTGTGTTTTAGTGATGTGTTTAGGTGTTTCTTTGATTAAAGTTTTGGTTAGGAGTTGTAAGAAAGTGTTTAGGTGAGGTAATTGGCTAATTAAGGTTGTCAAGATTTGATTAGGAGGGTAATCTTGCTAGATTAATAATTTAAAATCATTCTTTTGGTCAAATGAGGTATGGCACAATTCCTTAATTTAAGGAATTGGAGAGAAAATACTATTCAAGATTCCATGACTAGGAATCTTGAATTAAAGAATGCAATTAGAGTTTAACTAACAATCTTAGGTCCTAATTAACCTTAATAAATTATTTTGACTCTAGATTAATTATCGAAATAAATTAATCTTCGATTAGAGCCTAATATTGCTTAGGTTTTGCTTAATTGCGTCATTAGGCTCACTATACATTGTTCTAGGGGCAAAATGGTAATTTTGCACTAAAACTACCCGGACCAACCGGCTTAACTAAACATCAAATATCACTCAAAAACATCATTCTAAACTTCCTGGAAGAATTTGGGCTCAATCGGCACCTTTACCCGTGAAGAACACAGGGGTATTTTGGTCATTTTGAGCCGAAAGTTCAGAAAGCGAGATTTTCACCTCGGATATCAAATGTAACAGATACAATCCCCTTCAAACATTGAGTTGACCCATTAGGACGGTCACTGTCCTCGCATTCGGGTAAAAATGACCTTAGGGGCATTTTGATCATTTGCACTCAATATAGAAAAATGAGGCGTACATAAGCTCATAACCTAGAACTCTCAAAAGGTTAAAGAAATAGGGTGGCCCTAAATAAGAGAGAGAATTAATCTAAGTCACCTAAAAGATAAGTGGAAGAAAGTCATGTTATAATTGTTATGATCTGTGAGTATTTTTTTTATGATTGAAATTAGTATATCATACCTTGCATTGCCATGCATTTCATGATAAAGTATGTTGCATTCATGACATCCAAGATGCATACTAAAATAAATGGGCCTTGGTAAATGGTATCTTAGAAATTTAAAATTGAACTTTATGCATGTTCACCTTTTTTTTACAAAGAAACCTGAGGTTCCTGAGGACGTTGATGATGACACCAAGATAGGAACATACCTTATGAGATTCTTTACTAAGTTTCTCACTCCCTCTATCTTTTCTTTTCCGCGTCTTCAGAGGACGATGGCAGCCTTCGTGATTTACATCGACGTGCCGACATGGGAGCTTCATTTGGACGCCACACACCAGTCATACCATTTTGTGGGTCATTGTTCTATGCGCATGTTCATATTTCTCGATCGCTCGTTTGTCCAGCCGTTACCAACTTTCGTTTGTCGCTGACTTCGCCCTTCGCGACGACCTACTCTTCTAGCGCACACGCCCTGAGGCGTGTTCGTCGTACCCCATGCTGCCTCCATTTTTCGCGCCTACCCAGAGTATGTTCCTGCTCACCCCCGACTTATTCTGAGAGCGACCCTCAGAGACAGACATCCCATCCATGGGTTCTTCCCCACTGTACCCATGGAGTTAGGTAGCGAGCATTCTGTGATGCAGCCACTTCGGAGGCGGGGTGAGGATGGTGCCCCGTTGTGGAGCACATACCCGACCCTTCACCGCTTGGCCACCCCGGCCAATTTGGCTAAATCAATTGGGTATGTACGTCTTTTAATGGGCAGGAGTAGGAGCCGCAGCTGACTCTAGTGCACACACACCGTACATGTTTAGGATAGCCTTCTTTTGCTTTTAGAGGTTATCTATTTTAGATGCATTGTTGTAGATGGGAGATTCTGATGTATTTTCTTTATGTTTCTTCATGTTATGCACGATGACTGTGTTAATGCTACTATTACTTGTTTGGTGTATGGAATAACTATTTATATGTCTAATTATGATGTTGTTTCATTTATGGTATTATGTTTCAGTTGATATGTCATTATTTTCCCTATTGATTATTTCAAGGCAACGATGTCATTTACTCTTGATATAAGCCCAATGGAGACCAACTTGTATCAAGAAGTCATTCAAGGTCTTGGTGGTCCAATGACAAGAGCAAGAGCTAAGAAAGCCCAAGAAGCTCTAACTCAATTGGTGGTTCTCTTAATGGACACAAGCCCAAATGCAAGACAAGGAGACAATCAGCCCAAGTTAATCACTTTGCTCATCCAATTTGAAGATGCATGATGTGTGGAGCGTACTCTTGAAGAAAAATTCTAAGTCTTTTTAATTTTTTTTCCCTTTTAATTCAATAAAGTGAGAGAATTATGTAAGTGGGTCCATTTTGCAAATTGGTGCAGTTCACCTTTCCTAATCTACACGTGAGTTTAGTGATAGGTTAAGATTCCTTTAGATGTTAATTGTGGGGGTTACACCTGAGGTGGCTGAGTTCAAATAGGTGTTAAAGTGAGTCATTAATGTCATAATTAGGCCATTCAAGTGGAGGTTATATTTTTGTCTTTGGATGCCAAAAGCTTGGCTGCCCTCACTATTTGTAAAACGTGAATTTCACTTTTGAAGGGACTTTTGGATGTCATTTTTGGATCAAAATCCATTCTGGTGAGAATATTGTTCTCCTAGGTTCTTGGTTGAACCAAGATAAGTTCTTATCAAGAATCCAAGATTCTTGTGGCGAACATCATTAAGCTTATCAAACACCCTTGTTTGTGGCGCCTACATCATTCCTTTCTCATCCATTTTCTTCTTTACCACTTCACCTTTAACTTTGTTACAATTCAGAAATCAAATTTTGTGTTGTTCTAAGAAGTGTTTTGCGCAACTTATGTTCTAAATTCAACCAAAAAAGATCATTCCAAGGCAACCTACCATTTGGTTGTCATCAAGCGGTATAAGAACTTAGGCTTTGGTTGAATTTTGGTCTTGTGTTCTTTATCTTCTTCTTTGTCTTCATTCTTTTTCCTTTTCTTCTTTTCTTCCTAAATCAAAAAATATATATATCACTGTGTTCCAAGACAAGTTTTCAAGTTGAATCTCTTCTTCAAAGTTAAAAAAAAATTGTGCAAGAAAATTTGAGAAAGAAAAGAGAAAAGAAAAGTTCTAGTTGAGTAATTTTGAGTTCCTGAAAATTTTCCCTTCTTCTTTTGTTTCTTTGTTTCCAAGTTTTTCCTTTCTAGCCTTTTCCTTTTGTTTCCTTTGTTTTGATAAGTCTTGTGATTTTTGTTACTTGAATTTTGGCATTTTTGTGTTTTGTGTTTGATTCCTCTAAGAACTAAAGGAGAACATTGAGAGGAAAAAGGCAAGAGTGTCCAAAATACATTTTTGTGAAAAAAAAAAGCCAAAAGAGTTAAAAAAAAAATCCATTGTGTGAACTAGTGAGGGAAGCGTAGTGAGGAAACACATAAATTCTTCTACTCAAATCATGGCCAATAATGAGGATAGTCCACCCTTATCTCCAAGGTCAGCCACTCTTCAAGCTAGGATGGCCAATCAAGTTCAAGCTCTTCAAAGACAAATAGAGCAAATGCAAGCCACTTATGATAGACAACTTGCTAACCTACACCGTGATGATTCAAGTGACTATGATAGTGGAAGAGGAAGGCCTAGAGGAGGATGGTATAGAGGAGGAGGACGTAGGGAAAGGAGGCGTGATGATAGCCTTGAAGGGGTCAAAATCAGCGTTCCTCCCTTTGTTGGGAAGAATGATCCGGAGGCTTACTTGGAATGGGAGTTAAAAATAGAACAAGTCTTTGATTGTAATTCTTACAATGAAAGAAAGAAGGTGAAGATGGCAGCCCTTGAATTCAAAGAATATGCCCTTGTGTGGTGGGACCAATTACAAAAAGAGAGGAGAAGAGTTGGAGAGAGCCCATTGATACTTGGGAAGAGATGAAAATTGTCATGAGGAAGAGGTCTGTCCCAAATCATTATCAAAGGGAAATTCACAACAAATTACAAAGGCTTACCCAAGGGACCAAAAGCGTTGATGAGTATTTCAAGGAGATGGAATTGGCCTTACTTAGGTCAAGTTTTCAAGAAGATAGGGAGGCTACCATGGCAAGGTTCTTGCATGGTTTGAATCAAGATATTCAAGACATAGTGGAGTTACAAAATTATGTGGAGCTTGAAGATTTGGTTCAACAAGCAATTAAGGTAGAGCAACAAATTAAGAGGAGGAAGACCAAGTATTCTTCTTCGTCATCTTCCAAATTCCCATCCTCAAATTGGAAGGACAAACAAAAGAAGGAGGGTGCACCAACCAAAGAGGTGAGAGAACCTTCAGGGCAAGAAACCAATGGAGACAACCTCTAGGAGTCGTGACTTGAAGTGTTTCAAATGCCTAGGCCATGGACACATAGCATCCCAATGTCCAACAAAGAGAACCATGGTGACCATGAATGGTGAAGTGGTATCACAATCCGAGGCTTCAAGCAAGGAGGAAAGTGAAGAAGATGTGTTCATGCCAGATGGTGATTTACTTATGGTAAGGAGGCTTTTGGGGAGTCAAGTGAAAGATCATGAAGCAAGCCAAAGGGAGAATATCTTTCATTCTAGATGTCTCATTCAAGGGAAGGTATGTTCTCTAATCATTGATGGTGGAAGTTGTGCCAATGTTGTGAGCACTAGATTGGTGTCCAAATTAAATCTTGTAACTAAGGCACATCCAAGACCATATAGGCTTCAATGGTTAAGTGAGATAGGAGAAATGGTGGTGAACAAACAAGTGGAGGTCCCATTCTCAATTGGGAAGTATGAAGATTGTGTACTTTGTGATGTGGTGCCTATGGAGGCAAGCCATATGTTGTTGGGAAGGCCTTGGCAATATGACAAGAAAGCCATCCATGATGGGTTCTCAAATAAGTTTACTTTCATGTATCAAGACCGAAAGGTCATACTTTCTCCCTTATCTCCAAAGCAAGTTAGTGAGGATCAAATAAAAATGAGAGAAAAGAGGGAACAGAGAGAAAAGAAAAAGAGAGTGAAAAAGAGTTAAGAAAAATTAAAAAAAATCATGAGAAAAAAGGTTTGCAAAACCAAGTGGAAAAAGAGAGTAAGGAGAGCTTTCTTGCAACAAAGAGTGAGGTAAAAAGTGCATTGGTCTCAAGGCAACCCCTACATATGCTTTATTGTAGGGAATTTTGTTTAAATGCTAACACTCCTAATGATCACTCTTTGTCTAGTGGTGTCAAAAATCTTTTGCAGGAATTTGATGAGTCTTTCCTAAGGAAGTGCCACATGGCTTTCCCTCTTTAAGAGGAATTGAGCGCCACATAGATCTCATTCCGGGTGCATTATTGCCCAATAGGCCAGCCTATAGGAGCAATCCACAAGAGACTAAAGAGATCCAAAAACAAGTGGAGGAGTTAATGCAAAAAGGATGGGTGCAAGAGAGTTTGAGTCCATGTGCTGTCCAGTAATTTTAGTGCCAAAAAAGAAGGGACTTGGAGGATGTGCACGGATTGTAGGGCCGTGAACAACATCACAATTAAGTATAGACATCCTATCCCTAGACTTGATGATTTTCTTGATGAATTGCATGGTGCATGTATATTTTCTAAAATTGATTTGAAAAGTGGGTACCATCAAATTAGAATAAGGGAGGGAGATGAATGGAAAATTGCCTTAAAACTAAATATGGTTTGTATGAATGGTTGGTAATGTCTTTTGGTTTAACAAATGCACCTAGTACTTTCATGAGACTTATGAACCATGTTTTGAGGGATTTTTTGGGCAAGTTTGTTGTGGTGTATTTTGATGACATCTTGATATATAGCAAAAACTTAGATGAACATCATGAATATTTAAGGGTTTTACTTGTATTAAGAAAAGAAAAATTGTATGCTAATTTGGAAAAGTGTACTTTTTGTGTGGACCATGTGATTTTTCTTGGTTTTGTGATAAATGCTAAAGGGGTCCATGTTGACAAAGAGAAAATTAAGGCCATTCAAGATTGGCCAACCCCCAAAAATGTGAGTGATGTGAGGAGTTTTCATGGCTTGGCTAGTTTTTATAGGAGGTTTGTTAAGGACTTTAGCACCTTGGCTGCACCTCTTAATGAAATTGTCAAGAAGAATGTGGGGTTCAAATGGGGAGAAACAAGAAC
The DNA here is from genome assembly GCA_030441495.1 of Dalbergia oliveri. Taxonomy (NCBI): domain Eukaryota; kingdom Viridiplantae; phylum Streptophyta; class Magnoliopsida; order Fabales; family Fabaceae; genus Dalbergia; species Dalbergia oliveri. The sequence goes on from JAMLFY010000006.1 coordinate 37,645,863, forward strand.
ATGCCTTTAAAGAACTTAAGGAAAAACTCACCCATGCACTAATACTTGTTTTGCCAAATTTTGCTAAATCTTTTGAAATTGAATGTGATGCTTCTAATGTTAGTGTTGGGCTGTTTTGATGCAAGAAGAGCATCCAATTGCTTATTTTAGTGAGAAATTAAGTGGAGCTTCCCTTAATTATCCCACCTATGATAAGGAGTTGTATGCCTTAGTAAGAGCTTTGCAAACTTGGCAACACTATCTTTTGCCCAAAGAATTTGTGATTCATAGTGACCATGAGTCTTTGAAATATTTGAAAGGGCAAGGAAAGTTAGATAAAAGACATGCAAAGTGGGTTGAATTTCTTGAACAATTTCCATATGTGGTGAAACACAAAAAGGGTAAGGCCAATATTGTGGCGGATGCACTTTCAAGAAGATATTCTTTACTTTCTACCCTGAAACAAAATTGTTTGGTCTTGAATGCATTAAAGATTTATATGAGCATGATAAGGATTTTTCAAATATCTATGCTAATTGTGTGCATTCAGCCCAAAATGGATACTTTAGGCACCAAGGATTTTTGTTTAAAGAAAAGAGATTGTGTGTGCCAGAAAGTTCCATAAGGGATTTGCTTGTGAAGGAAGCACATGAAGGGGGTTCAATGGGGCATTTTGGGGTCCAAAAGACTTTAGACATGTTGCATGAACATTTTCATTGGCCTCATATGAAGTATGATGTGCAAAAATATTGTGCAAAATGCATTGTGTGTAAAAAGTCAAAATCCAAAGTGATGCCTCATGGACTTTATACTCCTTTACCTATTCCCGATTTCCCTTGGATTGATTTGTCTATGGACTTTGTTGTGGGATTGCCTAGATCAAGGAATGGTAAAGATTCAATTTTTGTTGTGCTAGATAGATTTTCCAAGATGGCTCATTTTATTCCATGTAAGAAAATTGATGATGCTTGTCATGTTGCAGATTTGTTTTTCAAAGAAGTGGTGAGACTTCATGGTCTCCCAAGGAGCATTGTTAGTGATAGGGACTCCAAGTTCCTAAGTCACTTTTGGAGGACTTTGTGGGGAAAGCTAGGAACCAAACTTCTTTTCTCCACTACTTGCCATCCTCAAACGGATGGGCAAACTAAAGTTGTGAATAGGACACTTTCTTCCCTTTTAAGGGCTGTAATTAAGAAAAACATCAAGTCATGGGAGGAGTGTTTGCCTCATGTGGAATTTGCTTATAATAGGGCAGTTCATAGTACTACTCAATATTCTCCTTTTGAGGTTGTTTATGGTTTTAATCCTTTAACTCCTCTTGATTTATTGCCTTGCCTAACTCTTCAATTTTAAAGCATAAGGATGGTAAGGCCAAGGCTGAATATGTGAGGAAGATACATGAACAAGTGAAGGTCCAAATTGAAAAGACAGAAAGCTATACAAGACAAGCCAACAAAGGGAGGAAGAAGGTGGTATTTGAACCCAGAGATTGGGTTTGGGTACACATGAGGAAAGAGAGGTTTCTTTCTCAAAGGAAATCTAAACTTCAACCAAGGGGGAATGGACCATTTCAAGTGGTGGCCAAGATAAAAGACAATGCGTACAAGTTGGATCTTCCAAGTGAGCATGGTGGTATTAGTGCAAATTTTAATGTGGCTGACTTATCTCTTTTTGATGTAGGTGATGAAGATTTCAATTTGAGGTCGAATTCACTTAAAGAAGGAGGGAATGATATAAGCCCAATGGAGACCAACTTGGATCAAGAAGTCATTCAAGGTCTTGGTGGTCCAATGACAAGAGCAAGAGCTAAGAAAGCCCAAGAGGCTCTAACTCAATTGGTGGTTCTCTTAATGGACACAAGACCAAATGCAAGACAAGGAGACAATCAGCCCAAGTTAATCACTTTGCTCATCCAATTTGAAGAAGCACGATGTGTGGGGCGTACTCTTGAAGAAAAATTCTAAGTCTTTTTAATTCTTTTTCCCTTTTAATTCAATAAAGTGTGAGAATTATGTAAGTGGGTCCATTTTGCAAATTGGTGCAGCTCACCTTTCCTAATCTACACGTGAGTTTAGTGATAGGTTGAGATTCCTTTATATGTTAATTGTGGGGGTTACACCTGATTGGTGGCTGAGTTCAAATAGGTGTTAAAGTGAGTCATTAATGTCATAATTAGGCCATTCAAGTGGAGGTTATATTTTTGTCTTTGGATGCCAAAAGCTTGGCTGCCCTCACTATTTGTAAAACGTGAATTTCACTTTTGAAGGGACTTTGGATGTTATTTTTGGATCAAAATCCATTCTGGTGAGAATATTGTTCTCCTAGGTTCTTGGTTGAACCAAGATAAGTTCTTATCAAGAATCCAAGATTCTTGTGGCGAACATCATTAGGCTTATCAAACACCCTTGTTTGTGGCGCCTACATCATTCCTGTCTCATCCATTTTCTTCTTTACCTCTTCACCTTTAACTTTGTTACAATTCATAAATCAAATTTTGTGTTGTTCTAAGAAGTGTTTTGCGCAACTTATGTTCTAAATTCAACCAAAAAAGATCATTCCAAGGCAACCTACCATTTGGTTGTCATCAACTTTATGTGTGCATATGGCTCATGTTTTCTTGTTTTCAAAGAAAAATTTTACCCATATTTTCCTAAGTATTTTCTAAAACAGAGTTAAGAACTGAGACAAAAGAGTAATATCTAATAATTAACTTGAATACATCCTAGGTGTATTGAGTTAAATATTAGGGTGTTACACTAGCAGTTACGTTTTTTGACCCTTTCTAATTCCTGGCTTTTCCTAAGAAGCTAAAATGATTCTAACACTAATTATTAGTTATTTTTATACCTTTACACATGGCAAACATCTTTTTACAGAATTAAAACATGCTAAAATAGTAACCACAATTTCAGTTTCTAAAAGTTCTAGAATTCACATTTTCGATCCTTTCTAGTTACTAGTTTTGCCTAAAGTGCGAAGAATGATTTTTACAATAATTAATAGTCATTTTCACACATCTAAACCATTCCAAACAGCATGTTGTAGATTTAGCAAGGTCAAAACAGTAGCTATGATTTTAATTTCTAAAGCATTGAAAATTGCAGTATTAATCATTTCTAGTTGCTAGTTTTTCTCTAAATTTATTCTAGGTCAATGAAAACACTTAAAACCAATTCACCCCTTTGAAAATATAAATAACAATCCTTAGGACAGTAGCAAAAATTAAAATTTCATCAATGAGGTCTTACACACAATAATCACATTTTTACAACTTTTAGATGTTTCCAATTCTTTCAAAAATTCCAAGATACAAATTTTGAACCTTAAAATAAAATAAAACTCATTCCAAGCCCATCATCATCATGAGGCCGAAAACATAATTTCAAAGTATGTCCATGGTCAAAATTTCCATTTAAGATATAAGGGCAAGTCTTTGAGCTTAAGAGACTTAGGTGATAACTAGAATCATAAACATGTCATGCAATCTTATTTTTAATCTTGGTCAATATAAGGTCACAACTTGGAAAGGATAAAGGGGATACGAATATACATAAAGCATCACATTATAAACACATAGGCATAAGAAATTCACCACATTATCATCAAAAGATCATCGTTCCACTTTGCATACCCAGAATATACATGAAAGAGTCATATCATGCCCACCAACAAAGGTTGGGCTCAAAATATACAGTAATCCGATAATATCCATGAATGAAAATCAAGCTAAATAAAGACCTCTCTCCCCACTACTCCTACTAGGGGTGCGCCTAGGGTGGATAACCTCTAATAATCAAAAAGCAAAAGAAGGCTATCATATCTACTGCAAGTGCATGGGCACTCTAAGAGATCCGAAACTGACTCCTATTGCTATCACTCCTGGGAGGGAGGAAGGAACCCAATCCACTAGGCCAGCTCGTCAAGTATGGCAAGACGGAGAGCAGGGCGAGCATGAACGCCTCGCTGGGTCGAGTGGCTCTTCCATGAATAGTTGTGGCTCTTCTCATGGGCCATGTGATGGTAGCCTCCTGCTACCAACCTCTATCCTCGCAGGAACGATGGGGCCAGAACCTCTGGTAGATCTGGGTGGGTAAATCCTCGAAGGGGTTCAACCACGAATCGGGATGGAGGGGTGGCGATAGTAGCACATAGACTAGGATGTCCCAGATGGCTGAAGTAGCAAGGGGAGTGCGGCGGATCTGCTCCTCGCGCGAGCAGGCGCGCTCGAAGATGAGGTCTTTAGAGAACGGAGTAGCGGTGGAGAACCTGAAGCTGAAACCGGGTGTATAAAAGGATGCCCCATGAAAACAAAGAGGCGGACAACACATGACCCACGAAGTGATGCGTCTGGTGAGTAGTGTCGTAGTGCATCTCCCAGGTGGGAGAATCAATGAAGATCACGAACGTTGCCATCGACCTCTGAAAATGAGATAAAAAGAAAGAAGAAAGGATAAGAAACTTATACAAGAATCTCAGTAGGGTTCTCGCCTTCTAATGTGTGACATCATCTATGTCCTTAGGAACCTCGGGTTTCATTATGAAATTAGTGGGCATATGCATAGGGTTTATTTATTAGTTTCAAATACCATTAGCTGAGGCCCGTTTATTTTAGCATGAATTTTAATGCATGAGTGCAGCATACTAATTCATGGATGCATATCAATGCCACAAGCGAGATATCATAAGATCACATTGAATGAACATATCATAACGAATGCAATTTATTTCAACATTACTCATTCTTTTAGGTGACTTAAAATTTTTATTCTCTTTTCCTTAGGGGCCACCCTAATACTCTCCTTTTGAGAGTTCTAGGTTATGAGCTCATACCTAACTAGTCATCACTAGTCTACACTTATCCTCTGGACAAGCTAAATTCCTGACTCCTAGAGTGCGGGTTAGGGGGCATAGGAACACTTTTCACAACCAATAATTCCTGGAGTCTAAAGGGTCCTTTTTGGATTACCTCTCATAACATTTAATTCGGGAGTCTGAGGATCATTTCCACGTGTCTTATGTCACCTTAATATTGGCATGTTAATTTAGAGATGCAATGTGAGCATGTAATCATAATTTCATCATGACACATATCATGACACATATCATGCTCATAACTTTCATATTTCATGCATCTTAACCAATCAATCATAAACTCACCATACCAGTATCCTCATGTCATTTATTCACATCTCTTGCACACATCTAATAGGCATATTACCAATCATCATCTAATAGCAGTAAACATGCTCCTACCCAATATGCAGGAAATCAAGGACCGGACTCAGCTAATGCATATGTAATATTTGTAACGCCACGATTTTCGCTAAACTTTCAAAATGACTAAAATGCCCTGAGGTCATTTTCACCCGAAACACGAGGACGGGGCTTTGGGCCATCCTCATAGGGTTCATATGTTATATGAAGGGGATTGTTTGAGTGCGAATGCCTACGGAGAAAAACCTCATTTATGAGATCTCTCGCGTAAACGACCAAAATACCCCAGGAACAGAATTAGGGTTTTAAGTTCCGTTTGACCGGACTTCGTCCAGAGGTTTAAAACAATGATTTTAAGGCATGAACTATGTTTGCTTAAGTCCAGAGGTCCCGGGCAAGTTTTGGTAAAAATTATGATTTTGCCCTTGCATATCGCATTTTTAGCCTAATGAGCTGTTCAACTCTAAACCTAAGCAATATTAGGCTCTAATTAAAGGTTAATTAATTTCCATAATTAACCTAGGGCCAAAACCATCATTTGAAATTAATTGGAACCTAAAATTGCTTAGGAAAATTCAAACTTCATTCTAGTCTCTTTCTTTAAAGAGAAAAAGAATCTGTGAATAGTGTGAATAGTGTTTCCACTATTCACATCATCTTCTTTCAAGGAGAAGTTGTCACACTCACATCACTAGTCTTGGAGGCTTTGACTCCATTAAACCTTCTCAACCACCTCTAACCTAGGGGTCTATAGTTTTAATTAACCAAATAGTGTACCTAGAGTACCTACTTGACAACCATCAATCCTAAGCCTAATCTATGTCACACCAAAGCACACTTCTAGACCATGATTTGAGGAGATATTTCTCCTTCCCAAGGCTGCCAAAAGTGGCGCCACCTTCCCCCTAGAAATCACATAAAATTAGTCTAAGTGGTCAAGCTATCTTATGACACATGTCTTGAACACTTTCAATCAATGTTCAACTTCCAAGAAAAAAATGTCTTTCAAGATTCAAAGAATAATTTATATGGTCAATCAAGGTTTTCAATTCACTTCTAAAATAAAAAGAAATATGTCTTTCAAATTCAAAAAGAATGATTTGTTTTTGTGGTCATTCAAGCTTTCTATCAAACTTTTTCAAGACACCATGTCTCACAACACCTTACCTATGCTTTGGGAATTTAAGTCTAGAAAATTTTCTTTCTTTTTGGGCATAGGGTGCACGGTTCCTTTAGCCTTGGCAGCCCAAAATTTTGTGATTTTATACATTTAAAAAGGTTTGAAAATAAGCTACAATTCTAGCCATGCTTTAGGACATGCATAGCTAGACTTTTCACCATGCTTTGAATGACTAACACCATGCTTTGAACAAAGATATTTCTTTTTCCCAAAAAGGCCACCATTATTCAATTCATTTTACTTCTCTATAAATAGGTAGCTTAGGGAACTTGAAGCACCTTTGTTCATTTCAATAAAGCTTAGAGTTTAGAGCACTTTGGGGTCTTCTTTCCTCACAAGTTTAAGAGTCCATCTTCTCCAACTTCTTCATCTTCTTCACTTCCTCTCAATCTCAAACTCTAGGTAGGGAGCTTTTCAAGAATGCTTTCTTTTATCTTAATGCTCAATGTTTGATCTTGCTTGAAAGTTGTGTTGTAGTGAGTTTCTCTCACAAATTCATTTCGGTTTCTCCTTTTTCTTTTCCTTTCATTTTCGGCCTTAGGGCCAAGATAAGGAGGGCTTGATGATGAGAGTTGTATGTTGATGTTTGTCACATGAACAACCTCTAAAGCTTGAGTTTTCTTAAGATAAGTTTATTATTTCCAAGTTTTTCTCAAGACATAGTTATGTTTCTCTTGAACCTTTGAAAACCCCATTTCTTTTCCTTGAGTTTTCGGCCATGAAGGCCTTTGGGACTTGAAAAATGGTAGCTTGATGATGAGGGCTTCATGTTGATGTAGGTCACATGAACAAAACTCTAGAGCCTAAACTTGGTTTCTAGGCCAAGTGTGTTTTGGTTTCTTTCCTTTACGTTGGTCATGAGTTTTGTTTTGTTAAGAAATGTAGAGCATTGTAAAAATACTCAATGATGAGGACTTGAGATGTTGGTGTTTGAATCACCAAGATCTTGGTCCCTAGAGTTCAAAAAAAAAAAAATAAATGGTTGTTTCCTCATGATGAGGTTTCGGCCACCTTATGGTTCTTGGAGGAGGTATTGGCTCTTTTTACATAACTTAGCAACACTAGTGTTTCTTTTCTTGTGAGGATGAGTTATGGGATGAAACTTTGTTTCCTTTAAAGTCTTGCAAGAGCTCTAAACAAGATATAAAAGAAGCTTGCATCCATGTTTACCTTTATGCTTTGCATAGCATGTTTAATTTCAAGCCATCACTAAGCAACTTAAGGATTAAAATGAGAATGTGCATCATCACTTAATTAATCTCAAAGCCTACCTATTTCAACCTTAAAGTTGATTGTTGATTTGGAGTGAAAACTTCAAGAGGCCTAGAGTACTAAAATAAAGAATAGAACCTTGCACCTCATGTTTATCTTTTGCCTAGCACGTTTATGTTTCAAGCTTTGCATCTCATTTTATATTTCAAGTCATCACTAAGCGCTAAGAATAAGAATGGAGATGCATTTCATATTTACTGTGTTATCACTTTACTTTCAAAAAGGCTATAAAATGAAATGCATAGCACGTTTATTTTAATGTCGTCACTTAAAATTTTAGAGCTCAAAGACTTGCCCCTTTCATTCTAAGAAAAGAATTAAATCAAGGAGGTACTTCCTTGAATATCATTCGGCCATGTGGTGCAAATGGCTCTAGGATGAGTTTCATTTAACTACAAGGGCCTATAATGCATGACTTAGAATTTTTCTAAGCTTAGATGCACCCAACTAAGGTTTTAAACAAGTTTTCAAGTTTTGCATCCTGATCAAGGGTAAGATTAAATGGCTACTGGCCTTGGCGTTTTATGTTGAGTTTTGGCAAAATAAACTTTGATCTTACGGAGTTTTGAAGTCTCAAAAAGGTTCTAGAGAAACTAGCAAGTTATATGTTTGAAAGTAAGGTTTTTCTCATGATTTTATGCCTTAAGGGTTTGGTTCTGCCTTAACAGTTCCAGCACCTTAAATCCTGTTTTGGGTGGTCTAAATATGTTGATTTACCTTGCCAAGTATGTGACATTTGTTCTAGACATTTAAAAGCATCATTAGTGACTTGGTTTGCCTAATATGTGAATTCTAGAACTACTAAAGAATGGCAAAGTTAGTTTCTGCCCAGCCTTGATAAAATAGTTAGAATCACATTATAATATGCCTAGATGTGCGGGAGTGACTCATAATTGGCTTAGGTATTAATTATTGCACCATAGACAAAGTCGGAAGCGAGAAAGGGCTTAAAACGCATTTTTCTAGAACACATAATTCATCAAATGTGAACAACTACATAAAGCTGTCCAACCATAATTAATTAGGAATTAGAACTTAATGGATTATGGTAATGAGGTTAATCAATCCCATCAGCATGCAAGAAAATAATGGGATAGTTTGAGGTTACCCGATTCAGAGATCTCTACCTTAAGGGATGATTATGTGTCTCGCATTTAATGATGAATTGATGTGTTAGCTCATGACATATATGGTGCCATGTAAACTATTATCCTTAAATAATAGTTTTGTACTCTCACGTTATTGCTTCTTTAAAAGACCTTAGAGATGCCGAAGTAGTAATTTTGTGTTACGCATTAATTATGCGGCATCTCAAAGTAACATGTTGAACTTAGGGTGACTTAAGATATGAGAATGTAATCCTTTGAAACCACCCAATGAAGGGTGGGGATGATGTGATTCTAGCCCCCTAAACCCGTACTTAAGGTCGGGAAGTTGACTTGTCCCAAGGGATGAAGTCTAGATGCTAGTGACGACTAGCGTGGTATGAGCTCATAACCTAGAGATTTCTCAAAGGGAGAAAGATTAGGGCAGCCCAGTTAAGTAAAGGTTCTTATGTCACCTAAGTAACCAAGTTATATGATTTATGTTCCATGTACCCAGTTATATGATTTATGTTCCATGTACCCAGTTATATGTTTTATGTTCCATGTACTCAGTTATATGCTTTATGTCCTATGTACCTAGTTGCATGATTTACGTTCTATAATTCAAGTATAAGCTTATGTAAACATAAGTGCCATGTTAAAAAGAACGGATTCTCGGAAATTGAGATTTTAGAAAACTCATAATTGAACCAATATATGTCCATGGTTTTATAAATAAACCGAGAACCCTGGAGACGTAGATGATGACACATAGAATAGGAGGAAAACCCTGAGTTTCTTTAGCAAGAAAACTCACTCCCTCTATCTCTCTTTCCATTACGTCTTCAGATCGAGATGGCGACCTTCGTCCTATTCATTGACACGCCGACATGGGAGATCCACCATGACCCAGAGCTTGGGTCATTTCATTTTGAGGGCTCTTGCACCGTTCGTGTGTTTGCATTTCTTGGACGACCCTTCTCATCCAGATAGCTACCCTTTACCCGACGTCTCCTTATGATGATGCGACGATTTTTGAGCACGCCCTACGCCTGATGAGAGGATTCTATGGACTCACTCTCCAAGTTCTGGAAGGGTACCAAAGTACGTGCCCTCACTCACTCGGAGGAGGATCCCTCAGAGGACTCTGCCCCGCTCCACCGCATATGCCCATGGGTAGTGAGGAGACGGTGACTGCCTCGGAGAGCCCCGGACCTGGTCCACGGCCTCGACGTAGGGAAATGTCCAGCCTTCCACCATGCCCGCTCCAGCGAGCTTCATCATGGAGGACCTGCTCGAGTGCCTACTCCAGACGCACTTCGTCCATGGATTGGTTACGTCCCGCCTTACCCATGGCATTAGCTTTAGGATAGAGGGTAGTCCTTAGTGCACGCACTACATGTGGAACGGATAGTATCGAGGTTATCCACTTTAGATGTTCTTGGGAGGGGGTGTTCCTTTTATGATTTCTGGTTCTGGTTTCTATTTACATGTATTTCTTGTTTCAGTTGTATTTGCATCATCTCATGTACTTGAAGAGTCCTCCATAGGGTAGGCATATGATTATGTATGAAGTATTTCAATGTGATGTTATATTTGATCTAGAGCCACTTCTATGTTTATATTTCCACACTTTATGATACCAACCCGATAAGATACGCGCGGCTTTTATTTTAAGAAAAAAAGTGGCTCGTATTTTCTTTAAGTTATTTCTCTAACTCATAAAAGAACCATGATAGTAAGTAATGACTGATATTTGACCTAAGTACTTACTAGTAGTATTGGGTTAGATGTTAGGTTGTTACAATATTCAACAATTTATACATAGCATACTAGGGAATTATCAATAACTCATAAGCATATAGGGTCACCAATCCATTTCACCTTGCTTAGAACACACTTATTTTCATATTTGGGGTTCTGTACGATTATGTTGGTAATCGACGCCAAGAACAAAACTTGTTCCAGAGTCAAAGGGCATCCTGGTAATCGATTACATGGGCATGGTAATCAATTACCAGAACCAAAGTTTTATTCTAGACATGAAGAACATCATGGTAATGATTACATGATTGGTAACGATTACCAAAGCCAAATGGTTTGGGTATGAAGAACATCCTTGGTAATCGATTATATAGTTTGGTACCCAAGGCCAAAATCTTTCAAATGACCATCTTGGTAATTCATTACATGAGCTGGTAATCAATTACCAGATCCTAAAATTCGAGAAAATCAAGTTTTAACTCATTTCAAGTTACTTTTCACTTCAAGACCATTTTGAAACATCATTCTAACATCCTTTTGAAATCAAGATCACATTTTTATAAATCAAAACCAATGTTATATCATGGCCAAAACACATCCAATAGCCATGATCAAGATTCCCATTTTAAGATACTAGGGCAAGTCTTTTGAGCTCTAAGGACTTAAGTAAGGACAAAATAATAAACATGCTATGCAAACCCCATTTTAGATCTTTATCATTATTAGGTGGTGGCTTGAAACTTAAATATGATATGCAAGACTTAAAAGTAGATATGAGAATGTAAGTTCATTTTAAATCTTCAAAGTTTAGGTGATGACTTAAAAATAAACATGAAATGCAAGGCTAGAATTTAAACATGGAAATATAAGTCCATTTCTTTAGTCTTTAAGATTTAAGTGGTAACTTGAAAATAAACATGATATGCAAGACATTGAAACTTAAACATGAGATGCAAGTGCTTAAAATATAAACATGATGCAAGTCCATTTCTATTATTTTACCAGAAGTCATTTCAAGACTTTAAAGAATCAAAAATCTCAACCCAATCAATCTTAACCCAAAATGGAAATGAGCTTTAGAGTGTCTTGATACCATGGTTCCAAGAACCTTATTTCTTTAGACTCAACATCAAACTCAAAGTACAACCAACAATAAACCAGTTTCCATACACTTTATGAAACCAAATATCAAATCTTGAGCTCAGAGGTCCAACACATGATAGTTTCACAACCAAACATTAAGGAACCTTCATCATCAAGCTATGGCTTTGAACATTAAAGAAGAAAAACCTTTCAAAGGAACCAACAACATTTCATCTTCACCATTCTTTAAAGCCAACAAGATAAACCAAACTTGGGCTCTAGAGGTCAAGTAAATGATGGTTTCACAACCAACACCAAGATCTCTCATCATCAAGCCATGGTTTCCCATCATCAAACAATAATAAAATCGAAAATAAAAGGAAAGAAAGGGAAGATCCAACCAAATAAAAAGAAGAAAAAGAAAAAGAAGAATAACAACAACAATAACCCAATCATTTTATCCATCATCAAAATCCAAAAAAAAAAGGAGGATAAGAAATAGAAGGAAAACTCAACCAATCCTACCAAGTTGTTTTCTTTGATTGAAAAGATAAAGCTTAGATCTTGGAATGAGATGTTTGGGTTTTGTGAGTTGAGAGGAGGTTGAAGATGGAGGTAGAAGAGAAGGAAAAGAGAACTTGTGTTGAGAGGATGTAAGAGCTCTTTTTTTGACACAAATCTTTTGGCCAAAAGTGGGTGGTAGAATGAGGGTGTCTGTGTGTTGAAAAAGTTAAATATGATGGTGTTTGAGGGCGAGGAGGCTAGCCTTCTTGGCCTTGGGAGGGAAAATTTTTCATCTCATGTAGGTTAGGATGCGTATTAAGGTAGATTTGATTAAGGAATGATTTAGGAGTTGGTAATTGGGTGTTTGGGTTTGTAATTATTTGTTTAAGGCTTGCAAGACATGATTAAGAGTTGTCTTTCATGTCTAGTTTGAATTAAACTTCATTAGTTTGAAATTCAAACTCCAACATGTTCCTTAATTTAAAGGATTGAAGAGATAAATTACTATTTGGTTTGAAATGACATAATGTCTTTTATTTAAAAAGAGAATTTGAGTTTCTTAATCAATCTTAGGCCTTAATCAACCTCATAATTATTTAGACCCCAAATTAATAGATAAAATTAATTTATTTTTAATTAGAGCCTAATATTGCCCACATTCCCATAATCGTTTAATTATGTCGTTTAGCACCAAATAGGCGTAAAACCTAAATTCATACAAAGACACCCTGGAACCACCCAGGTCTTCCAACATCAAGCAACACTCATGGTTATCATTTTCAAACTCTCAGGTGATAGGGTTTATCCATCACTAATCCCGCATCAAATTACCTCAGGGGTAAATTGGTAATTTTACGTACGAGAAAAATCAGGAAATGAGATTTTCATCTCTAACACATCCATTACATATATATAACCCCTTCAAACACTAGACTAACCCCTCAAGGATAGCCGACTGGTCTTTAATTTCCTGTAGAAATGACCTCAGGGGCATTTTGGTCATTTTTGCACTCAGGGAAATCAGGACGTTACATGAAATTTAAATATGATATGCAAGTCCATATTATTATCTTCAAGAATTAAAGTGATTACTTGAAATATAAACATGATTATATGAGGCTTGGAATTTAAACATGATATGCAAGAGCTTGAAGCATAAACATGGATGCAAGTTCATTTTTATATCTTGATATGCTCAAAAACTCAAGACTTTTAGAGAATGAAACTCTTTGACTTCAAATAATCTTAACAAAAAGGAAGTAAGCTTTAGAGTTCTTATTACCATGGTTCCAAAACCCTTATTTCTTGAACTCATCATCAAGCTAAAAAAGAATCAACTTAAAGAAAATTAACAATTATTCCATTAATATTTTGACAACAAAAGCTAAACCTTGAGCTTTCGAGGTCTATTATATGATAGATTCATAACCACCACCATGATTCCTCATCATCAAGCCATGGTCATCATCAAGCCATAAAAATCGAAAATATAAGGAAAGAACAAGAGAAAGAAAATGAAATACAATCCCTATCAAGTTGTTTCTTGTTTTCAAAAAGAACGCTAGATCTTTTATGAAGTAACAAGAAGAAAATCTATTCCTAATGTTGGTGATGATTTCGGCCAAGGGAAGTTAGAGTGGAGGAAGGATTTTTCTTATGTATTGTGTTTGAAAATAGAAAGTTTAGGTGTTTATGAGTTGATCTATGGTAGAGATGTGTTAGTTTAAGGTTGAGAGCTTGGATGAAGGATGAGAATGAAGCTTCTTGGAGATGGAGGAGGAAAAAGAAGGAAGCTTGGAGTCTTGAGAGGATGCAGAATTTTTTTGATGATTCTTTAAACAAGACAACTCGACAAAGCAAAATGGTAAAGCAATGATGTTTGTAAGTGCATTATTTGTTGAAAAAAATAAAACATGAGGGTGATGGAGGGCATGAAGGCTGCGGCAATGCTTAGGCATAATGGGTGACAATTTTGATTCTTTGATAAGTGGTAGGACATGTAGGATAGCATATTTAATTAGGTAGTGAATTATGAATTGGTAATTTAGTGTAAATGGTAAAAATCAAGTGTTTAGGATTTACCAAGACAAGCAAAAAGTAATCTTACACTAGTAATGGAGTTAATCTCAATTGAGTTGAAAATCAATTAGTAACATAAGTCTTAATCTTAAGATAAAGAAAGAAAATGCACTAGATTTACCTTAATCTTAACATTATTGATTTTATAAGTCCTTGTAATTAAGAAAGGAAATTAAATTTCCCTAAACAATTCTTAGGCTCTAATTATCTCAAGTAATTATTTTTAACCCAAGATTCATGAATGGAATCAATTTGAAATGAATTAGAGTCTAATATTGTCTTAATTACTTAAGTGAACTTATTAAGCACTAACTAGGGTAAAGAAGTCATTTCACATAAAAACTCCATGAAATTAATTGAACATTTCCAGATATTACATAGTACAAACATTTTAGACTTCCCGTGATGACCGTTTTCAAAGATTACTCAATCTCGTCTTAAATTATGATAAGGATAATTTGGTAATTTTATGTGTGGTAAAAAAACCAAAGTTAAGATTTTTACCTCAACATCAACATATCACAAATAATTCCCTTCAAACATAAAACTAACCCTTGAGGATAGCCAGGATTGGCTATCTTCAATTTTGAGCAAAAATGATCTTAGGGGCATTTTAGTCATTTGCACACAGAAAAATAGGGATTTGCAATTTTCGCACAATTTGCTATCCAAGCCTCATATAATGTTACCCTAATGTTAAAATTTCTTATTAAGGATTGTTCGACCTCAAATCTCGTGTTAAAATTACCTAGGGGTATTTTGATAATTTGGTACAACAAGAAATTCCGTTACAAGCTCTGCAAGTATTCTACTATCTATCAACGTAATCCTAATGAAGCTTGGAAGTACATGAAGTATGAAGGAGGTTTACATGAGGACATTGAAGCTGCTGTGGGTCTTTTAGAGATTAGGGATTATGTAGCTTTATTAAACAAGTGTCGCGTGGAAGAATCTAACAAGAAGCTAGCAATTGCCCAATCTTAAGGTCACTTCAATAAAAGATTGCTACTTGAAGACAAGGGTAATGAGGAGCTTCGCCCCAAAAGAACCAGTTTCAACCAATTCCTTCTGAGGAAAAACACTACAAAAGTCAACCACGTGGCAAGATTGCCCAAAATGTGGAAGAACCATAGGACCAAACCTTGTTTGGCTGGGCAATACATATGCTATCGTTGAAAACAGGGTATAAGATTTGGTAGTGTCCAGAGATATCCAAACCTCTGAGAAGCCATCACATAAGAGTACTAAGAGCTAAAGGGATATCATCACCTAACAATCCAATTTGATGTAAGGACATTTTAGGATTCGATTGTTACCATTTGATTAACTGTGTGTGGATTGCTTATTTGATTTATGAAATCTTTTGAAATCAATTTCAAATGAATTTTCAGGGCAAAATTCTTTTTTAAGGTAGGTAGTAATGTAACACCTGAAAAATTATTTGAACAATTAATTTGAACTTTATTAGTGAGAATTTCAAAAATCTTACAGTTTTAGCAATGATGAGGATGAGCCAATGGACGTGTTAAAAAAAGTGAATCGTGACCTTATAAGCCCCATGAGCCCATTTGGATAGTTGAAACCCTGGATCTGGACAGGAGGATGCCTGATGTAACGCCCAGACTTTTCCTGTCATTTAGAAATTACCGAATTACCCTAGGTAATTCTTATATAAATTAAAACCGAACAATCCTCAATAGAGGAATATAACATTAGAAAAGAAGTTATGAGCGATTCCAAGAGTCGCAAGCCCCGAATTTCTACGTGTAAAATGACCTAAATGCCCTGAGGTTATTTTACTCAGAAAATGAGGATCGTGGGCCCGGCCGTCCTCAAGGGGGATGTTTTGAGGATAATAGGGATTGTTTGTGTTATGTGTGTTAATAGAGGAGAAGAATCTTAATTTTGAGTTTCGCGCGAAATGACCAAAACGCCCATGCGGCCGTTTTAACTCGATTTGCGTGCCGCTGAGCCCGAACCTCACTAAAATGTTTTAAAAGGTGTTTTTAAGCTATGATTGACCATTGGTTAAGTTCGGATGGCCCGGAATTTTTGAGTGAAGTTACGATTTTGCCCTCTCTTGTGTAGTTTTGCAAATTTTGAGATTTTTGATTCGTCTAGCAAAACATAAGCAATATTAGGCTCAAATTAAAGCTTATTAAATTCTAATTCTTAATCTAGAGTCAAAATTATTTATTTAAATTAATTAGAACCTGAAATTGCTTAAAAACACCCAACTTGCTTACTAATTCACCTAAGCCCTTAATTGCAAATTCTCTAATTTGCAAAGATACTTACCTACACCTAAATAATGCATGGAACACACAAATTTCTCTTCCTTGGGCTATAATGCATGAAATTATATGGCCTAATATGCATCAGAAAAATTTGTCAAACTTGGCACAAAACTCAAGGTATGAAAACAAGGAATCATGTTTCATGATTCTATGTTTTAAGCCACCAAACAAGATGATTTTTCCTTCCTTGTTTCCTCCTCAAATTTAGTCAGATTTTCCTCCTCCTCTTGTCCATACATGAGCTTGAATTCTTCTATAAATAGGCATGCTTAAGGAGTCTTAGATGCTTGCTCAAAATTGTACACATTTCTAGTTTTTCCAAAGCACCAAAAGCTCTCATTTCCTCCTCCTCTTGGCTGAATTCTTTCTTCAAGTTTTCAAGAATATTTTCTTCCATTTCACTCAAAGAAACCAAGTTCTCTTCCTTTCCTTCAAATCAGATTAGGTAGGGAGTTGTCTTTAAGCTTATTTCTATGCTTTGCTAAGGGTTGTTCTAGCTCAAAAATGATGATTTCATGGACTTTCTTCTAGCTCTCAATTTCGGTTTTGTTTTCCCCTTTTCTTTTAAAAACATTTCAGCCTTATGGCCTAGATTATGATGAGACCATGGTTTGATGATGAGGTTCTTGAGTGTTGGTTGCAAAGCCTTCACAAGTTAGACCTCTAAAACTTGAAGGTTTCACTAGTTTTAAAAGCTTTACAATTTCGGTTTTTCTTTCCTTATTTTTCTTTAATGATTTCGGCCAAGTGGCCTAAGAAGGAATATGATGATAGCTTGATGATGAGGACCTTGAGTGTTGGTTGTAAATCCATCACAAGTTAGGCCTTTAAAGCTTGAAAATTCCACTTGATGCAAAACTTTAAAGAATGATGTTTTTATGATGTAAAAAAAAGATCTTGAGTTTAGAACTTGAAAGATGTATTTTTCACTTTGTCTTGCTAAGATATATTGGGTTGAATTTATATTTCTCTAAAGTCTTGGAAGAGCTCTAGTAAAGAAATAAAAGGAACTTGCATCCATGTCTAAGTTTATGCCTTGCATAACCATGTTTACTTTTAATGTCATCACTAAATTCTCAAGAATAAATAAATGAACTTGCATATCTCATGTTTAAATTTCCAAGCTTGCATTTCATGTTTATATTTCAAGTTGTCACTTAATCTATAAAGATAATAAAGAGGTTGCATCTCATATTTATTTTATGCTCTCACTTTATTTTATAATGGCTAAAAGAATCAACGCATGGCATGTTTATTTTATGTCATCACCTAAAGATCCTAGAGCTCAAAGACTTGCCCAAGTATCACAAGCAAAGTTGGAAAATGGTAGTATCACTTTCAATTTCCTTAAGATTATTGGAGTTAAAGAATTCATTCTTTAAGAAGTCTTGAGTTTGGAGCTTAATAAGATGTAATAAGAATTCTCTTCTCCCTTCACCGGTCCAGTCTATCGCTCATTCTTAAGATTCTCTCTCCCTCCACTGGTCCAATGCGGACTACCGCCGCTCTAGTTTCTTGCATATCATGTTTATAATTCCAAGTTATCACCTTATAAAGACAAGATTAAAATGAGGTTGCATAGCATGTTTATGATTCTAGTTATCACCTAAATCTCTAAAGCTCAAGACTTGCTCCTTTTATCTTAAGTGAAAATTGTAATCGTAAAGATTCTTTCAATGAATAAATCGGCCTCATGATTAAGGTAGGCCTAAAGTGATTTTAAATAAGCTACTGGTTTAGTTCTAAAATTTCTTTCAAGAATAACAAAAAGAATTAGTTTTTAAAAGAGTTTTAAGGCCTTGCAAAGATTTTACGGGATACTAGTATCTTACTTGTACTTAAAAATGTGATTGATGCAATTATATGAGGTTCATGATTCAGCCACTGATCTAAGTTTAGTACTACTGTATGATGATGGTTTAATATGTTTGAAGTTGTGATAATCATGGTTTATTGCTGAGGAACGATTCTATGCATGTTAGAAATAAAACTAGCTTCCAGAAAAACGTAAAAGCAAGATTTCTAGAACTCTAGAAAATGAAATTTATGCGTTCTGTCCAGAACCTTTAGCAGCCCTAAGAACCAGGTTCTATTATGTTTAGATAAGAGAGAATGATTCATAATTGGTTTAGTAATTAATTTTAGCACCATAAGGAAAGCTGGTAACGAGAAAGGGTTAAAAATGCAACTTCTACACACGTGAAGCCTTAAATATAACTTGCTGCCTATGCTGTCCCATATAGTTTAATAATATTCTTAAGGCTTATAATTAATGGTAATGATGATAATGAATCCTTTAGATGCATGATTAATTAGTTTGATAATTGAGATTACCCGATTCTAAAGTTTTGATTGTTTAAGAAAGTTTTGGTAAGAATTTATGATGATGGTTCTTTGAAGTTTGAAATGATAAGTCTATGTAGTGATTTGATGCTTATTAAGTATTTGATATCATTGAATGACTTCATAGTTTGCATGATATAGTTGCTGTTGCAAACAATGAGAATGTTTATGCATCCTGATGATTATGAATTCAGAGTTATATTATGATATAACATGCAAAGACTTAATGGTGACTTAAAATTATGAGGAAATGATCCTTTGGACCCATCAGACTATAGGTGGTGAAAAGGTGATCCTAAGAAAATGATCCTTTGGACCCATCAGACTATAGGTGGTGAAAAGGTGATTCTTGCCCCTAGCCGTTCTCTCAAAAGGGTAGAGTCGGGACTTTAACTTATCAAAAGGGGATAAGTATATGCTAGTGACGACTAGTAAGGTATGAGCTCATAACCTAGATTACTCCCAAAAGGGTGGAGTATAGGGTGGCCCAGGAAAATGATGATGAAAGTAACTTTAAGTCACCTAAGAAACTAAGTAAATGCATTATGTGAATATGATGTTCTGCTATGCATAGTATTTATGAGATGATGATGAGAAATATGATGTTCTGCTATGCATAGTATTATGAAATGATGATGAGGAATATGATGTGATTTTATGCATAACTATGTTATTATATATGAAAGGAAAAGTTCATTATAAACATGACATGTTAAGTTTATGATGCATTATAAGACGCATGATTAAAACCGATGAACCTTGGTAAAGTATATTTTCAAACTTAATAAATCAATCTTAGCATGCTCACTATTTCATAATAACCTCGAGGTTCCTGAGGACGATGATGATGACACGATGCATATGAGGTGAGTACCTTACTGAGATTCTTATAAAAGTTTCTCACTCCCTCTTCTTTTCTTTCCATCTCGTCTTCAGAAAGTGATGGTGATGTTGTGATTCCGTTGATGCTCTCACCTAGTAGATGTACTTGATCTGGTGAGCTTATTATCCTTGAGGAACGTATCGCCAAACTTTGCGTGAGCTTGGATATCTATCCTATCCTTGGAGTGTTATTATTAGGTGCCATTAATGGATGTCCTTCCATCCATATATTATTTATATTTTGTTAGATTGCCTACACCTAGTCTTATTCTGTTGGTAGGCAAACTATCTATGTGTTATGTAATTATGGATGTTATATGATGGAGCCAATATGATGTGTTTTTCATGCTATATCTGCACGTTATTTGCTTTATTTCGATTATTGTTCACGTTATGTGCGATTCACATTTTCAATTATGTTTTTAAAAAAAATTGGCTCGTAATTTCACTAAGTATTTTCAAAGTATGATGAAAGAACTGAAGCAAAGAGTAAAGTCTAGTAATTAATCAGATACAACCTAGGTGTATTCGGTTAATTATTAGGGTGTTACATTTTGGTTAGAGCAGTTTTTCTCATGGAGCCTGAGGATTGGACTGGCTATGCTTCTAAAGCATACTACGTTAGAAATGTCATGTGTATATGTTTATCATTAGGATGAGCTTGAGGATTAGAGATGCATGATTGTATGTTGCACGTGCCATGGTAACTTGCTCACTTTGCATGGAATGTTGAGCCTGATCACCTCAGTGTTGCTGTTTTGTGTGTATAGGGACCAATGGCACGTCAAGGACTAGGAACGCGGCAGATAATACCAGAACAATGAGACCGCCGAAGCACTCGATGTGGCAAGGACAATGAGGATGATGATGGAACGAATGGATCAGGATCGCCAAGCTAATGCGAATCAAGGCCATGAGATCCCCGAACACGCTCGTTTTTTACTCTGAAATTAAAGCTTCAAGCTTCCAAAATCCTAGCCTAAACTTGCAAAATACCTTAAGATCTCTTTTAAAAACTTCAGCTACTCATCATAACCTACAAAACTAACCGATTTTAATTTCAGTTCCCATTTCTAACCATAAGATAAAAAAATGGTTAGAATGAAGATTTTTTACTTGAAATTTAATTTCGGGCAATATTTGATTTCCAAGTACGGTGTTCACTAGTTCTATAAAATTTATGTATTCGATTTTTACATTGAAAGATGGTTTAGTCTTTAAGATTTGGATAATGTTTATCCTTTAAAATCCAAGTGGATGGCTAAGATTTAATCTTGACTAACAAGATTAAATCCTAGCCATCCATCTCTTTTTTAGAAAGAAACTATACTTTAACTACATAAATGCTATCTGTATACCAAGATATATATGAACCACCAAACTTTATCTCATCTACATAATGAATTCGGCCAAGACCCCCAAAATTACAGCCTTCATCTTCTTTCTCTTAAGACACCTTTAACAAGCTTCAAGCTTCCAAAATCCTAGCCTAAACTTGCAAAATACCTTAGGATCTCTTTTAAAAACTTCGACTCATCATAACCTATAAAACTAACCGATTTTAATTTCAGTTCCTCACCATTTCCCACTTTGATATATCACACCCCATTGTTTGAGGAAGGGATTAGGTGCTATTTGGAAGGCCTTGAAGTGAGGAAAACCATTTTTGGAAGATCCTTTTGAGTTAGAAGCCTTAAAGCTTCACAAGAGGGTTTCTGAACCTTTTGTTTCAAATATGTTCTTACCATTTAGCTACTGATTTAATTTGATATTTTCATTGTATTGGTTGATAATATATATATATATATATATTGATGTGTTTAATTTGGTAGAGTGTTTGGATGATGTTACAAAACTCTTTTTCTCAAAATATGTTTTGAGCTATGTTGTTGGAAATAGTTTTAGACAAGGTGGATTTACTCGATTTTTTGACCTAGTTAGAGACCTTATCTCGAGCTGAAAATTTTATATGATGAAACTAACATGTTAAGGCATTTTGAGTATTTCTTGGATGTTCAAAATGACTTTTACTACTTTCTAAAAATAAAAAATCGAGAAGTAGGGTTTCTACCTAAAGCCAAATCTAAAACTATAAATTTGTCTAATTTTGTTACTATATCAAATGATCAAATTTTGACTTGAAATTTTTTCAAGGTGTTGAGAACACCTTGAATTCCAACCTGAATTTTTGTAGGATTTTATATGTTCATTTGATAGGCTAATAAAATTGAGACTTTTGGCTACAATAAAAATAAGTAGTTTCTAACCTCCAGAATTTGTACAATTTTGTTAACATAGCTAGAGAATTATTTTTATTTGAAATATTTCAGGGCCTTGGGACACATTGAAGTGTCATGGATAATTTTTGTTGCCTTGGAATTGGTTGTTTTATAAGCAAATTGATTTTTGCTACATAGGCTTGAAAATCTGCCAATGTGCTGGAATTGTACCAATGCCTTGAATTAATGATATAATGGTATTTTGGTTCTAGTATGGACATGAATACTTGGGCATATGACTTGCAATATATAAATGCATGCTAGAAGAAGTAAAGATTGGTTTAAGATGCATGATTGAAATCACTTGTGATTGATTTGCTATATGTAATTATTGCATGCATTGGGAAAAAAAAAGAAAAAAGTGATGCATATATGTGATAAAAAAGAATATATGAACTTCAATTGTGCATGTTCTGACATATGGGCAAAACGGAAACAAAGATTATGTTGGGTGAAAGGGAAGGCAAAAAGAGGAACTTCCCTAGAGATATTATGAGTTAGCAGACTATCGACTATGAATCTCTATCAGGATAATCACGTCTAGGAATGAGCTTAAGTCCTAGAAGTACCCTATTACCCATTTGTGGTGTTATCCACTAGATATCATTTGGTATGAATTATCCATTTGTGGAGTTATCTACTATAGATACCATTTGGTATGAACTAAGTCTTCCCTGTTGAATAAAAAGATAAAAGTGCATGGAATTAAGTTTTATGACGTAAAACGGAACCCTTTCGATATGTCAAAGGCACTTTAAGATAATTTCATTGCATTTATCATATGCATATTCATATCATATAGAATTATTTGTTTTGGATGATTTAATATATGGTTGAGCGTTATGATATATGTGCATTAAGTGAGTGAATGGTAAAAGAAACCCACTTTAGAAGGATGATTTTCCAAACTTAAAAATGAATCTTTGTTATGTAATGCATGGTCATATTTTTCTAATAAACCATAGTGGCTGGGATGATGACGATGATGATGACATTCGACTTGTATTTGGGGATACCTCCTGAAAATTTTATAATTATCACCCCTATGTTTGTGTGTTCCTGTGTCATTCCAGATTACTCAAGAGCACAATGAAGCTACATTCGTGGAAGTTTATGTTTGTAATAGCTCCATGGCCAAAGACTACTCTTAGTTTTCATTTGAATATGCTTATGTTTGTAATATTTAGAAGGTGATATACAGGTAAAGCTCTTAGAAGAGCTTCCTCTTGTATTTTGACTTTCTAATAATTAAATACCTTGTTCCTTTGTATATATTTTAATAGAATTATGACTTAGTTATTACACGAGTGAATCGAACTTGCTATAGATATTTAAGAAAGGTCCGCTAATTTATATGTAAAAACTCCTGAGTCTAATGTCATGATTTAAGAATGATGTTATATTTGGGAGGGTGTTGCATTATGGTATCAGAGTTCATCCTTATAAGACCTTGAGGAATGGACTACTATGCTTAAACTGTAGTTGGTTGCTATCACACTTAGCATAATGTTGAGCCTGATCCACTCAATATCTTTTAATTGCTATTTTCAAGAACTAATGGCAGAGAGGGCTTAATAGGAATGGGAAGGCTAAGCTGGAAGACATGATGAGTACTCTCCATAAGATGGCTCCTGCTATGAGAGAACAACCTGGTGGCCAACCAAATGATGGAAAGACTTGATTGCAATGATGAGTGAAACCCAGCTAAGAACCTTGAGGAACCAAAGGTGGATGTGGAGTATCAGAAATTCGCTAAGTTTAGAAAAGGCAAAGCCCCCGCCATTCCATGGAGCTTTTGATCCGAACAAGAAGAAGATAGATCAAGGCTGTGGAGAAGATTTTCTCGATTCTTCCCTGTATGGAAACCCAAAAAGTGGCCTTTGATACTTACATGCTAGAAGCGGATGCAGAATTATTGTAGGTTGGCACCAATGGATTGTTCAAAGCCTCTTAGACTGAAGTTACCTAGGAAGTTTTAATGGAGGCTTTTTATCACAAGTACTTTCTTGTTTTAGTGAGAAATGCAAAGGAGGTGGAGTTTATGGCACTCAAGTAAGTGTAGCTGTTTGGAAGTCCTTCAAGTGAGGAAAACCATTTTTGGAAGATCCTTTGGAGTTATAAGCCTTAAAGTTCACAAGTAGGGTTTCTGAACCTTTTTCGTTTCAAATATGTTCTTACCATTTAGCTACCAATTTAATTTGATATTTTCATTGTATTGGTTGATAAAATATAGATATTGATGTGTTTAATTTGGTGGAGTGTTTGGATGATGTTAGAAAACTCTTTTTCTCAATATATGTTTTGAGCTATGTTTCTAAATCCAGTTTTAGGCAAGTAGGTGGATTTACTCGATTTTTTTGACCTAGTTAGAGGCCTTATCTTGAGCTGAAAATTTTATATGATGAACCTAATATGTTAAGGCATTTTGGGTATTTTTCTTGGGTCTTCAAAATGACTTTTAGTATTTTCAAAAAATAAAAAATCAAGACAGTTAGGGTTTCTACCTGCACAACCAAAGCTAAAACTATAAATTTGTCTAATATATTTACTATATCAAATGATCGAATTGTCACTTGAAATTTTTACAGAGTGTTGAGAACATCTTGAATTCCAACCTGAATTTTTGTAGGATTTTATATGTTTATTTGATAAGGTAATAAAATTGAGACTTTTGGCTTGTGACTGAAAATAATTAGTTTCTAACCTCTTAATTTGTATAATTTTTTAAATATAGCTAGAGAACTAATTTTATCAAAAAATTTTATAAGACCTTGAGGGACATATTGAAGTGTCATGGATAATTTTTGTAACCTTGGAATTGGTTGTTTTGTATGCAAATTGATTTTTGCTACATAGGTGTGAAATCTGCCAATGTGCTAGAATTGTACCAATGCCTTGAATTAATAATATAATGGTATTTTGGTTCTAGTATGACATGGATACTTGGGCATATGACTTGCGATATATAAATGCATGCTAGAAGAAATAAAGATTAGATGCATGATTGAAATCACTTGTGATTGATTGGCTATATGTGATTAGTGCATGCATTGGGAAAAAGAAAAGCAAGTGATGCATACGTGATAAAATAGAATGTATCAACTTTAATGTATGTTCTGACATATGGGCAAAACAGAAACAAGACTTATGTTGGGTGAAAGGGAAGGAAAAAAGAAGAACTTTCCAAAAGATATTATGAGCTAGTAGACATATCAAATAGGAATAGATCTATGAGATGATCATGTATAGGAATGAGCTCAGTCTGATAAGTAGTCTATTACCCATTTGTGGAGTTATCCACTCCAATACCATTTGGTATGAATTATCCATTTGTGGAGTTATCTACTGAGAGACCGTTTGGTATGAACTAAGTCTTCCCTATGTCGATGAAAAGATAAAAATGAATGGAACAGTTTTATGGCCATAAGCAAAACCAACCCCTTCAATACGTCAAGGGCACTTTAAGATATTTTCACTGCATTTATCATATGCTTATTCATATCATATCGAATTATTTGTTTAAGATGATTTAATATGAGACTTATGATATATGTGCATTAAGTGAGTGAATACTAAAAGAAACCCACTTCGGAAGGATGATTTTGCAAAGTTAAAATGAATCTTTGTTATGTAATGCATGGTCACATTTTTCTAATAAACCAAAGTGGCTGAGACGATGATGATGACATTCATAACTATGTATTTGGGATACTACTGAGAATTTTGTAATTCTCACCCCTATGTTTGTGTTTTTCCATGTCCTCTCCAGATTACTCAAAAGCATGATGAAGTTGCATTCGTGGAAGTTTATGTTTGTAATAGCTCCATGGCCAAAGAGTACTATTAGTTTTCGTTTGAATATGCTTATGTTTGTAATATGCTTATGTTTTCCCAGGAAGTGTGTGAGTGAGGACAAAGCGTGTTGAAAAGACCCGTGTTGGTTTGTGGGGACAGTCATCAATCCATAAAGCCAAGGGATGTTACAATGGTATTAGAGCTTGCACCTCTCCCAGGACGGTGTGGTTCGAGGATGAACCAAGCGGAAGCTGGTAGGCATGTAATGCCCAGGGACGAGGCAGGGAGTGATCGTCTGTGAAAGGCACGAATAAGGAGCAGCTCCTGCCTCTAAGCGGAGGGGTACATGAATGAACCGATTACATACCAGAATGAGATGGATCTGAGTCTGTATAGGTATGGGACTATACAGTTAAGGAGGGCTTACATGAATTGATTGGTACTACCTATGCCACAAAGATGCATCTTTCTTTGGTAGCCCATTAAGAAGAACTCACAGTAAGCATGCTTGACTTGGGGTAATTTTGGGACGGGTACCTCTGGGAAGTTTTCCAGGAAGCGTATGAGTGAGGATAAAGCACGTGAAAAGACCCATGTTAGTTTGTGGGGAAGTTGTTAATCCATAAAGCAGGAGGGATGTTCAGGAGTTTCGCAAAACAGATGTCTATTCTTTTCTTTAAGGTGAAGTTAGCGATAGGACATGAACAATTTATCCTATCCTTCCATCCTGCCCATCATCCTCATTTCATGGTCTTGGTAGGGTGGAATCTTAGCCATCCTTAGTGAGTGGAACTGTATGAGATGGCAAGAAATGTGACATCATGGCCATATGTTCTTTGGGGAAACAAACACATGGATATCAATAAAGGGAAGAAATGTTGCACTGCCATAGGAGTGGGGAATGTTTTCTTTGCAAAAAAAAAAAAAAAAATCACACACAAAGGAATCAGCATTTCTTGTAACTTGCAAATTGGGATTTGGCTTTAACATTTTCTCTCTCTTTCCAAAGACACAAAGACGTATAGAGGGAATGGCTCACATAAAAGTTTGAATGAAAATTTGTCATCCACCTAGCATAGTAGAATTTCTTCATAGATAAAAAAAAAAACAAAATTTCTATTCAATGAATAAAACAACAGTAAGAATAGCATCCAAACCAATGCACTTGAAATAATTTATGATAATGTCCATATCCTTCATACATGATTTTTCAGCAACGGTGCTATGGAATAGAATGATGGAATTTGGATGTTAAATTATTCACCATGAATAATAGATAATTAGTAACCCCTACACAGAGACATAATGTAACCTCTATAATCACGTTCCCAACTTTCAGGTGATGACTAAGTTCTGCGTCACTTTATTCCCGTATTAAATTACCTCAGGGATATTTTAGTAATTTAGCACATGGGAAGATCAGGGATCGAAATTTTTGTATAGATTGCTATCTAGTCCCATATAACCTTATCCTAGTATTAAAATACCTCATTGAGGATGGCCTGGACTTGCGTCCTATTCTTGTGCAAAAATGATCTCAAGGGTGTTTTGGTCATTTTGTACGGCAGGAGAAAAAAAATCAGGGTATTACATTTCTCCCTCCTTAAAAAGAATTTTGTCCTCAAAATTCATTACCTGAATAGCTTAGGGTCCTGTGACTTCATTTTGATTCAGCTCCCATGTAGACTCTTCCTCCTTTCCCTCCCACGTCACTTTGACCAAAGGTAGTCTTGTTCCTCAATTGCTTGACTCTTTTGTCCACAATCCTCGTGGGCGGCAAGTTAAAGGTCAAGTCCTTCCTTAACTGGACCCTGCTCTGGCTCTAGCACATGACTAGGGTCAGAATTGGTATTTCTAATGAGAGACATGGAAGACTCATGAAGGTTGGCAGATTTGGTGGCAAGGCTATCCAATATGCCACCAACCCGACTTTATCAAGAATTTCAAAGGGACCAAGGAATTTGGGCTCAAATTTTTTACTCTCATGGCTCATCCTATGCCTATCGTAGGGTGATTCTAAGGAATACATGCTCTCCCTCTTAGAATTCCAATGGCTCTCGCCGTTTATCCACATAACTTTTATGTCGACTTTAAGCAGTAAGGATCCTATTCCTAATCCTCTTGATTTGTTCCATTGTTTCCCTTACAATTTCGGGCCTAACGTACTTAGTTCAGGGTTCATACCAACACAAAGGGGATTGACACATCCTTCCATATAAGGCCTCATACGGTGTCATACTGATGCTTGCATGATAACTATTGTTATATGCAAACTCGATCAATGGTAAGTATTTGTCCCCTTCCTCCTGTCTAAAACATAGGCTCTCAACATATCTTCTAAGGTTTGTATTGTCCTCTCAATTGCCCATCCGTCTTAGGGTAGTCGTCAAGCACAACTTCGAACCAAATGGCTTCTGAAAGGCTTCCTAAAAATGCGACGTGAATCGCGATCATAATCCGAGATTATTGTCGCAGCACTCCAATGAATGAGATACAATCGAGCCAGCTTGTCCAATGAATGAGTTGCCTTAATGGATAGAAAGTGAGCCAACTTCGTCAGTCGATCCACAATCACCCATATGGGGTCATGGTCAGCTTAGGTCTTGGGTAGACCTCACGAAATCCATTGAGATACTATCCCACTTCCATTCGGAATCGACAAGGATTGTAACATTCCAAAAAGTTTTTGATGCTCAATCTTTACCTTTTGACAGACTAAGCACTTGTTTACCTAAGTGGCCACATCTTGCTTCAATCAGAGCCACCAAAACATCTTCAAATCGTGATATATCTTGGTGGTCCTGGGTGAATGGTGAAATGGCTTTTATGAGCCTCCTCCTCCTTTTAGAGGTCACCAGAGGTCGGTACACAAATCCTGCCTTCAAACCTCCATAGCTTATCAATTCCAAAGGCGAATCCTTTCAACTTTCTGCTTCTATCGCCTCTAAGGTCTCTTTAAACTCCTCATCCTCTTGTTGAGCTCGCATGATTCTTTCTTTGAAGTCACTCTTCACATGAGATGACATATCCTCATGCCTTCATGGTCAACATCATTCCCAAGTCCAGGCCTCTAAACCTTTCAATCAACTCTACCTCTCTAACCATCATCTGAGACAAGTGTAATGACTTCCGACTCAAGCTACCACATTAGCCTTGCCAAGATGATAGTTCAAATCAAAATCATAATCCTTCAAGAATTCCATCCACCTTCTCTGTCTCATATTCAACTCCTTTGGATCAAAAAGGTACTTGAGACTTTGTGATCAGAGAACACCTCAAACTTTACTCCATACAAATGGTGCCTCCACACCTTCAAGGCGAACACTATAGCTACTAATTCTAGGTTATGGGTAGAGTAGTTTGCCTCATGAGGCTTGAGTTGTCTAGATGCATAGGCTATAACTTGCCTATTTTGCATCAGTACACAACCTAAACCTTTCCTCAAAGTGTCACAATACACTTCAAAAGGTGCATTGGGGTTAAGAAAAACTAACACTAGGGTTGTGGTTAACTTCATCTTTAGCTCTTGGAAGCTCTTTTCACACTCCAGAGTCCATGTAAAAGGAGCATTTTTCCTAGTAAGCTTGGTCAAGGGTAAAGAAATATGAGAAAATCCCTTAATGAACCTACGGTAATATCCCGCCAACCCTAAAAAGCTTTATATTTCCGTCACCATAGTAGATTTCTCCCAGCTCATCACAGACTTTATCTTACTAGGATCTATAGTGATACTCCTTTTGATACCACATGCCCTAAAAACTTCACTTCCTTCAACAGAATTCACATTTAGATAGCTTCGCGTACAACTTCTTTTCCTTCAAAATCTCTAAAACTATCCTTAAATAGCGCTTATGTTCCTCGTGAGTCTTTGAATAGATGAGTATATCATCTATGAAGACAACCACGAATTGATCTAACTAGGCCTAAAATCCTATTCATGTAGTCCATGAATATAGAAGGAGCATTATTCAAACCAAACGACATAACTTGAACTGAAATGGAGTACCAAGTCCTAAAGGCAGTCTTAGGTATGTCCTCATCCCTTACCCTAATTTGATAGTATCCTGACCTCAAGTCAACTGATCTATCAAATCATCAATCCTAGGCAAAGGGTACTTATTCTTCATTGTCACTCAATTCAACTATCTATATCTACGCAAACCCTTATACTCCCATCTTTCTTTTTAACAAACAAAACCAGGGCTCCCTATGGTGATGCACTAGGTCTCACAAACTTCTTCTCTAAAAGCTCCTCTACTGAGTCTTCAACTCAATTAACTCTAAGGGTGACATCCTATAAGGTGCTATAGACATAGGCCCCGCCCCTAGGACCAACTCTATCCAGAACTTATCTCTCTTCGGAGGGAACTCAAGTATCTCATTCAGAATACCTAGGATAATCTCTTACCATGGGCACTTCATCAATGTACTGCTCAAGGTCTACATTCGCTAGCGGCTAAGAGAACATATCCCCACTTTCTTCCCATAACGGTTGACCTTTACAGCACTTTGGTAAAATTTAAAAGCTTACTAGGTACATCAGTAATGGGGGAAAAGATGATAGACCTTGTGTAACAATCTAGCAGGAGCGGTTAGCATAAAGTCAATCCATGCTAAGAATCATGTCTAGACCATGCATGGGTACACATATCAAATCTAAGACAAAAGGCCTACCTTAAGTGATGAAATGACAATTTAGACAACATCTACTTGTCCTAACGGGCTCCTGTTAGGTGTGGAAACAATAAGGTCATAAGGGAGTTCTGACTCATTCAATTGTAAGGACTTGACAGGATCATGTGAGATGAATGAATGAGTTGCACCAGAGTCATCCAGTACAATTAAGGTTCTCCTTCATTTCACACTTACCTTCTATAAGGTCGTTGGGCTTTATCAAGTCTTCGCATTGAGGGTGAAGACCCTCCCTTAGTGTTGTGGTCTAGTCAGGGGCTGTTGGGTTCCTCTGGGGCATTCTCTAGCATAATGGCCTAGCCTTCCGCACTTGAAACACACTCCCTGGCCCATCAAGCAAGGCCGATCTCCATGTGACTTCCTACACTTGGGACATAGTACTATAGGTACAAGCTGGGGTGCAACGGGGTCCTCTAGGGCATCTTGCCTTTGGGACCACTCAATCCCCCATGATGAAAAGCTTCCCTGGGCCCTTGACCTGAATGCGGACTAAGTTACGACGTTTAAACCTCGAAGCTTGCGGTGCCAACTTCCTAGTGAAGTTCTTGGCCTTTGACATGTTCTTCTTCTTGTGGCCATCTTCAATGATGCGGCATTTATTGACTAGGGTAGGAAAGTACCTAATCTCTAAATGTGCACCGGCCACGTTGACCCCTCCTTCAAGCTTCATACTTAACACACTTCCAGAACTCGTTGGGTTCCCTTGAAAGATCCTTGAAAACTTAATTAGCTCCTCAAACTTTTGTAGTGTCCTGCGCAACGCTCATCCCTCCTTGGGTCAGCTGCATGAACTCCACATCCTTGGCATTCTTCACCGATGCAGAAAGTACTTCTCATAGAAGCAACTCTTGAACGTCTTCCAATTAATCATGGTGCCCAATGCCTCCAACCTTTGGGTGCTTATTCACAGAACTTTCTTCCTTTAGCATAAAAGTAGCAAAAGTTACCTTGTTCTTCAATGCAAGTGATCATTGAAAGATCTTCACCATACTCTTAATCCACTCATTAGCTAATTGGGATTCAAAGCTCCTAAATGATGGTGGGTTTGCCTTGCGAACTTCCCGAATTGGAGCATGCTCGTGACCCTCAACATTGTTAGGGCCACGACCAGCTTTGCCCTGGCAATCGATCCTTTCAAACATCATTTGCATGGCCATTGCCATGTCTCGAGGGCTTTGGTGGTCTAATTGCCCTCTCGCCTCCTTAGGGTCCTGTTCTATCATGGTCGTACCATCGGTCCCCGCACACAAAACAACAAAACATTGAGGTGATCAGGCCCAATACTTCATGTTAAGTGAACTAGTTACCATGACATACACACATACAAGGGGTCATGCATCTCTATCCTATAGCCTATCTTAAAACAAAGCACTACACATGACATAACTATCGCATCATGCTTAAGAAGCATAGTCAGTCCAATCCTCAGGCTCCATGAAAACGAAACTCTGATACCAAAATGTAACACTCTAATATTTAACCTAACACATCTAGGACACATTCAAGTTAATTATTAGTTATTATTCTTTTGTTTCAGTTCTTATCTTTTGACTTGGAAATACTTTAGTAAAATTATAGGTTTTTTTTTTTAAACTTTTTAAAACAAAACGTGAGCCGCGTCTAAGTAAGATCTATCATTCATCTATCATGACATAAGGGAAGATAAAACTCTTCACGGGCATATACAAAATATTAACACGACGGCCTTATGAACATGATCACACCATCATATATATACATATAGGTAACACAAACATTAACCGTTCCATGACTCGCACCAAAACAAACCACTAAGATAGTATTATGCCAATCATCGGGGTTGGGCCAATTCCAGTCATCACAAGAAACATAAACAGCATATACATAGAAACTAATATCACCCTACTCGACGCCCTCGAGAGGGAGGAAGGTAGCCAAGGGTCAAAGAGTCGACCTCCAGGGATGAATATGAGCTCCCAACGTGGAAGGGTGGCTCCTCATCAATGTGCTTGGACTCCCTCATAGGCCGCGTCACTATGGCCTCTCCATCTCTGCCACTTGCCACATCCCTGGAATGGTAAAAGCGAAACCACCTGAAGATGTGGAAGGAGTCCACGATTGAACCATGGCTCGATAGGTCGAGGGTGATTGGGGTGTGTAACTGGGAAGTCACGGATGGAGATGTGGCAGTGTGGACACGAGAAGGCTACTGGTACGCAGGGCACGTTCGAAAATAAAATCATCAGTGAAAGGGGTAGCGATGGAGAACTAGAAGCTAGTAACTGGATGTGAAAAGGACGGTCTAAGAAAATGAACAGGTGGACAACACATCGACCCACGAAATGGTAAGACTGGTTGGTAGGATCGAAATGCATTTTCCAAGTGAGGACATCAATGTAAATCATGAATGTGGCCATCGCCTCTAAAGACGAAAAGGAAAGAAAAGAGAGGAAATGAGAAACCTGAACATGAATCGTAGGAGGACTCTTGCCTCCAAACACATGTCATCATTTTTGTCTTCAGGAATCTCGGTTTCATTATCAAAACAATGGACATAATAAGGTTCATTTATTAAGTTTAAAAGCCGTTATTGAGGTCCGTGTCTTTTAACATGTTTCTTAATGCTATGAGTGTATCATACCTTGTCATAAATGCATGTCAATACCATATGAAACATATCACAAGAATCACACTAAATCGATATAACGTAAGGAACACAAGCTATCATAACTTGATCTTTCCTCTTTAATAATCTTAGGTGACTTAACTTTCTTGTTCTCTTCTAAGGGCCACCTACTACTCTCTCCTTTTGAGAGTTCTAGGTTATGAGCTCATACCAACTAGTCATCACTAGTCTAGTGCGAGATAGGGGGCATAGGATTACCTTTCATAACCATTAATTCCTGGAGTCTAAAGGATCACCTTTTTATGTTACCTCCCATAACCATTAATTCCTAGAGTCTGAAGGATTCCCTTATTGGATCACCTCTCATAACCACTAATTCCTGAAGTCTAGAGGGTCACCTCCATGTGTCTTATGTCACCTTTTATCTTAGCATGTTATTTAGAACTCCCTAACATAAGCATACGTCATAGCCATCATCATAACTCATGGTTCAACATTTTTCATACAAGAATAAAATTGAAACAAGAAAAAGAGAATAAAATTTTAGGAAAGATTAATTTTGGCTTGATAGTGTTAGCTACGGGACGTATCCCTGATGCAATGAGGAACTAAAGCCACGTCATTCTAAAGAAAATATTCATTGGTTGATATTATTTTCTTCAAAAAGGAATTAAGAATAGAAAATAGTTGACCAAAAATATTAAGCATTAATAGAAAGCAAATTGCATTAGGCATCCAGAATACATGTAGATTTATAATAATATTATAATTATAGACAAAAAATGCATATATAATATTCGATTATACACCTTTAGACAACCCAAGCATAACACTATTATATATTACACTAAATGCCAAATACATATATATGCTAAAATAATAATAAAATAATTAATACTTGACAGTATATCCTTTAAAGAATGCTACACGAAACATATTGTTAAAATTGTCCTACTACAAAGAATAATATACTACACAGTAATAAATTGCAACATCATGACATAGGTGAGTTTATATATATAAAACAAGGTAGTAATAGGTTTATATATATGCATTATTTAACGCAGCATTAAATATTTATTAATAGTTACATGTTATTTATTTTGAAAGTTCATTATAACCTGGCTAACCATAAGATTTACACCTAATTATATAAAAAAATGTCAAATTATATGCACAGTCCAGATGCACAAGTATATGCCTAGCAAAGAGCAGAATGCTATAATTAAACATATCAACATAGTACAACAACACTATTACCATAAATACACATCATATATAATGAACAACAATGCACAAGAATATCAAAATGAATAAACCCCGTTTAAAATTAAGTAGAACGTAGGGACTTCATTATTATTATTATTAGTAGGCTTGAAAAGAGAGAATGTAACGTCAATTTTTCTATTTGAGTACAAATGACAAAAATGCCCCAAGGTCATTTTTACCGGAATTTGAGGGTACCAATGGCAGTCCTCAATGGGTCAACTCAAATTTGAAGGGGATTATAACTGTGATGTTTGATATCCAAGGTGAAAATCTCATTTTCAAATCTTTGGTTCAAAATGACCAAAATACCCTGTAGCATTTTTCTGGTAAAGGTGTCGTTTGAGTTCCAAACTTTTCCAGAAATTTGGAATGATATTTATGAGTGGTTTATGATGGTTAGTTGGGCCAGGAGGTCCTAGGTTTTAGTGCAAAATTACCATTTTAACCCTAGAAAGTGTAGTGAGCCTAATGATGTAATTAACCAAACCTAAGCAATATTAGGCTCTAATCGAAGATTAATTAATTTGAATAATTAATCTAGAGTCAAAATAATTTATTAAGGTTAATTAGAACCTAAGATTGCTTAGTTAAACTCTAATCTCATCCTTTGATTCAAGATTCCTAGTCATGGAATCTTGAATAGTAAATTCTCTCTCCAATTCCTTAAATCAAGGAATTATGTCTATGATTTAATTTGACTGAAAAGAGTTTTAATTCTTTAATCTAGCAAGACCACTCCCTAAATCAAGTCTTGACAACCTTAATTGACCATTACCTCACCTAAACACTTTCTTACAAACTCCTAATCAAAACCTTAATCAAAGAAACACCTAAACACATCATTAAACCACAATTAGATGAACAATTTCTCTCCTCCCCCTTGGCTGCACGCTGGCCGAATTCATGCCTCCCATTTGTGTCATATGTTGATTTTGTTTCACTCAAAGAACCATACCTTGGGCCATACTTGGAGCCATACCTACCGTACCTTGCCCATACTCATAACCATACCAATCAAGAGATATTTTCTTCTTCCCTTTCCTCTAAAAGCACCGGCCACTCCTCCTTCTTCAAGGCCATCCATGAGTTTTCATTTCTCTATAAACATGCAAGCTTGAAAGCTCTTTGAATCCTTTACATACATTGCAAACTTTGAGCTCTCTTTATCAAAGATCAAAGAAGCCTTTTCCTTCTTCATTCTCCTAAACACAACCTCTCTTCTTCTCTTTTCCCTCTGGCGAAAACTTCCTCTTCAAGCTCTAAAGAAGATTTTCTTTGTAACGCTCGATTTTCGCTAAACTTTCAAAATGACCAAAATGCCCTGAGGTCATTTTCACTTGAAACACGAGGACGGCCGGCTTTGGGCCATCCTCATAGGGTTCATATGTTATATGAAGGGGATTGTTTGAGTGCGAATGCCTAAGGAAAGAAAACCTCATTTATGAGATCTCTGCGTAAATGACCAAAATACCCCTGTAACATAATTAGGGTTTTAGTTTCGTTTTACCGGACTTCGTCCCGAGGTTTAAAACAATGATTTTAAGGCGTGAACTATGTTTGTTTAAGTCCCGGAGGTCTCGGGCAAGTTTTGGTAAAAATTACGATTTTGCCCTTGCATATCGCATTTTTGAGCTTAATGAGCTGTTCAACTCTAAACCTAAGCAATATTAGGCTCTAATTAAAGGTTAATTAATTTCCATAATTAACCTAGGGCCAAAACCATCATTTGAAATTAATTGGAACCTAAAATTGCTTAGGGAAATTCAAACTTCATTCTAGTCTCTTTCTTTAAAGAGAAAAAGAATCTGTGAATAGTGTTGAATAGTATTTCCACTATTCACATCATCTTCTTTCAAGGAGAAGTTGTCACACTCACATCACTAGTCTTGGAGGTTTTGACTCCATTAAACCTTCTAAACCACCTCTAACCTAGGGGTCTATAGTTTTAATTAACCAATTAGTGTACCTAAAGTACCTACTTGGCAACCATTAATCCTAAGCCTAATCTATGTCACACCAAAGCACACTTCTAGACCATGATTTGAGGAGATATTTCTCCTCCCCAAGGCTGCCAAAAGTGGCACCACCCTCCCCTAGAAATCACATAAAATTAGTCTAAGTGGTCAAGCTATCTTATGACACATGTCTTGAACACTTTCAATCAATGTTCAACTTCCAAGAAAAATGTCTTTCAAGATTCAAAGAATAATTTATATGGTCAATCAAGGTTTTCAATTCACTTCTAAAATAAAAAGAAATATGTCTTTCAAATTCAAAAAGAATGATTTGTTTTTGTGGTCATTCAAGCTTTCTATCAAACTTTTTCAAGACACCATGTCTTACAACACCTTACCTATGCTTTGGGAATTTAAGTCTAGAAAATTTTCTCCTCTTTTTGGGCATGGGGTGCACGGTTCCTTCAGCCCTTGGCAGCCCAAAATTTTGTGATTTTATACATTTAAAAAGGTTTGAAAATAAGCTACAATTCTAGCCATGCTTTAGGACATGCATAGCTAGACTTTTCACCATGCTTTGAATGACTAACACCATGCTTTGAACAAAGATATTTCTTTCCCCCAAAAGACCACCATTATTCAATTCATTTTACTTCTCTATAAATAGGTAGCTTAGGGAACTTGAAGCACCTTTGTTCATTTCACTAAAGCTTAGAGTTTAAAGCACTTTGGGGTCTTCTTTCCTCTCAAGTTTAAGAGTCCATCTTCTCCAACTTCTTCATCTTCTTCACTTCCTCTCAATCTCAAACTCTAGGTAGGGAGCTTTTCAAGAATGCTTTCTTTTATCTTAATGCTCAATGTTTGATCTTGCTTGAAAGTTGTGTTGTAGTGAGTTTCTCTCACAAGTTCATTTTGGTTTCTCCTTTTTCTTTTCCCTTTCATTTTCGGCCTTAGGGCCAAGGTAAGGAGGGCTTGATGATGAGAGTTGTATGTTGATGTTTGTCACATGAACAACCTCTAAAACTTGAGTTTTCTTAAGATAAGTTTATTATTTCCAAGTTTTGCTCAAGACATAGTTATGTTTCTCTTGAACCTTTGAAAACCCCATTTCTTTTCCTTGAGTTTTCAGCCATGAAGGCCTTTGGGACGTGGAAAAATGGTAGCTTGATGATGAGGGCTTCATGTTGATGTAGGTCACATGAACAAAACTCTAGAGCCTAAACTTGGTTTCTAGGCCAAGTATGTTTCGGTTTCTTTCCTTTATGTTGGTCATGAGTTTTGTTTTGTTATGAAATGTAGAGCATTGTAAAAATACTCAATGATGAGGACTTGAGATGTTGGTGTTTGAATCACCAAGATCTTGGTCCCTAGAGTTCAAAAAAAAAAAAATGGTTGTTTCCTCATGATGAGGTTTCGGCCA
Organism: Dalbergia oliveri; assembly: GCA_030441495.1. Taxonomy (NCBI): domain Eukaryota; kingdom Viridiplantae; phylum Streptophyta; class Magnoliopsida; order Fabales; family Fabaceae; genus Dalbergia; species Dalbergia oliveri. The sequence continues at coordinate 37,683,560 of JAMLFY010000006.1, forward strand.
CCTTATGGTTCTTGGTGGAGGTATTGGCTCTTTTTACACAACTTAGCAACACTAGTGTTTCTTTTCTTGTGAGGATGAGTTATGGGATGAAACTTTGTTTCCTTTAAAGTCTTGCAAGAGCTCTAAACAAGATATAAAAGAAGTTGCATCCATGTTTACTTTTATGCTTTGCATAGCATGTTTAATTTCAAGCCATCACTAAGCAACTTAAGGATTAAAATGAAAATGTGTGTCATCACTTAATTAATCTCAAAGCCTACCTATTTCAACCTTAAAGTTGATTGTTGATTTGGAGTGAAAACTTCAAGAGGCCTAGAGCACTAAAATAAAGAATTGAACCTTGCACCTCATGTTTATCTTTTGCCTAGCACGTTTATGTTTCAAGCTTTGCATCTCATTTTATATTTCAAGTCATCACTAAGCGCTAAGAATAAGAATGGAGATGTATTTCATATTTACTTTGTGTTATCACTTTACTTTCAAAAAGGCTATAAAATGAAATGCATAGCACGTTTATTTTGATGTCGTCACTTAAAACTTTAGAGCTCAAAGACTTGCCCCTTTCATTTTGAGAAAAGAATTAAATCAAGGAGGTACTTCCTTGAATATCATTCGGCCATGTGGTGTAAATGGCTCTAGGATGAGTTTCATTTAACTACAAGGGCCTATAATGCATGACTTAGAATTTTTCTAAGCTTAGATGCACCCAACTAAGGTTTTAAACAAGTTTTCAAGTTTTGCATCTTGATCAAGGGTAAGATTAAATGGCTACTGCCCTTGGCGTTTTATGTTGAGTTTTGGCAAAATAAACTTTGATCTTATGGAGTTTTGAAGTCCCAAAAGGTTCTAAGAGAAACTAGCAAGTTATATGTTTGAAAGTAAGGTTTTTCTCATGATTTTATGCCTTAAGGGTTTTGTTCTGCCCTAACAGTTCCAACACCTTAAATTCTGTTTTGGGTGGTCTAAATATGTTGATTTACCTTGCCGAGTATGTGACATTTGTTCTAGACATTTAAAAGCATCATTAGTGACTTTGTTTGCCTAATATGTGAATTCTAGAACTACTAAAGAATGGCAAAGTTAGTTTCTGCCCAGCCTTGATAAAATAGTTAGAATCACATTATAATATGCCTAGATGTGCGGAGTGACTCATAATTGGCTTAGGTATTAATTCCTGCACCATAGACAAAGTCGAAGCGAGAAAAGGCTTAAAACGCATTTTTCTAGAACACATAATTCATCAAATGTGAACAACTACATAAAGCTGTCCAACCATAATTAATTAGGAATTAGAACTTAATGGATTATGGTAATGAGGTTAATCAATCCCATCAGCATGCAAGAAAACAATGGGATAGTTTGAGGTTACCCGATTCAGAGATTTCTACCTTAAGGGATGATTATGTGTCTCGCATTTAATGATGAATTGATGTGTTAGCTCATGACATATATGGTGCCATGTAAACTATTATCCTTAAATAATAGTTTTGTACTCTTACGTTATTGCTTCTTTAAAAGACCTTAGAGATGCCGAAGTAGTAATTTTGTGTTACGCATTAATTATGCGGCATCTCAAAGTAACATGTTAAATTAGGGTGACTTAAAATATGAGAATGTAATCCTTTGAAACCACCAAACGAAGGGGACGATGTGATTCTAGCCCCCTAAACCCGTACTTAAGGTCGGGAAGTTGACTTATCCCAAGGGATGAAGTCTAGATGCTAGTGACGACTAGTGTGGTATGAGCTCATAACCTAGAGATTTCTCAAAAGGGAGAAAGATTAGGGCGGCCCAAGTTAAGTAAAGGTTCTTATGTCACCTAAGTAACCAAGTTATATGACTTATGTTCCATGTACCCAGTTATATGCTTTATGTCCATGTAC
>JAMLFY010000006.1:37685942-37725711 GCA_030441495.1 Dalbergia oliveri
AATGTAACAACCTAACATTTGACCCAATACTATAGTAAGTACTTAGGCCAAATATCAATCATTACTTAATTATCATGGTTCTTTTACTGGAAAAAGAAATAACTTAAAGAAAATACAAGCCATATTTTTTTTTCTTTTACATAACTAAAAATAAAAGCCTTGCGCAATTGATGAGGCTTCGGTATCATAAAGTGTGCAAATATAAAATAGAAGTGGCTCAGATCAAATATAACAACATAACATTTGAAATACTTCATACATATGATACCTATGGATTTGGAAATACTCTTCGAGACACTGAGATGATGCAAAACAACTAAACAAGAAATACATGTAGGTATAACCATGAGAAATCATAATAGCAAAAGGAACACCTCTCTCAAGAACATCTAAAGTGGATAACCTCAATACAAAAGAAAGTTTATCCGTTCTATGTGTAGTGCGTGCACTAAGGACTACCCTTTATCCTAAAGCTAAGCCATGGGCAAAGGATGTACCAATCCATGGACAAAGTGCTTCTGAGTAGGCACTCAAGTAGGTCCTCCATGATGAAGCTCTGGAGCGAGCATGGTGGATGGCTGAACATTTCCTGACGTTCAGGCCGTGGACCGGGTAGGTCTCCGAGGTTGAGTCGTTCTCTCACTACCCATGGGCATATGCGGTGGAGTGGGGCAGAGTCCTCCAGGAGATCCTCCTCCGAGTATGAGCTAGGGGATCGAACTCTGTAGCCCTTCCAGACCTAGAGTGAGTCGTAGAATCCTCTCATCAAGCGTACGGCATGCTCCAAAATCATCGCATCATCATAAGTTCAAGATGTCCTGTAAGAGGTAGCTTTCTACTGGATGGAAGAAGGGTCTGTCCAAGAAATGCGAACACACGTACGGTGCAAGAGCCCTTAAATGAAATGACCCAAGCTTTGGGTCATGGTAGATCCTCCCATGTCGGAGTGGATCAATCAATAGGATGAAGGTCACCATCTCGATCTGAAGACGTAATGGAAGAGAGATAGAGGAGTGAGTTTCTTGCTAAAGAAACTCAGGAGGTTTCCTCCTATTCTATGTGTCATCATCTACGTCTCCAGGGTTTTCGTTTATTTATAAAACCATGGACATATATTGGTTCAATTATGAGTTTTCTAAAATCTCAATTTCTAGAATCCGTTTTTTTAACATGGCACTTGTGTTTACATAAGCTATATACTTGAATTATAGAACGTAAATCATGCAACTTGGGTACATAGGACATAAAGCATATAACTGGGTACATGGAACATAAGTCATATAACTTGGTTACTTAGGTGACATAAGAACCTTTACTTAACTGGGGCCGCCCTAATCTTTCTCCCTTTTGAGAATCTCTAGGTTATGAGCTCATACCACACTAGTCGTCACTAGCATCTAGACTTCATCCCTTGGATAGAGTCACTTTTGAACCTTAAGTACGGGTTTAGGGGGCTAGAATCACATCGTCCCCCTTCGTTTGGTGGTTTCAAAGGATTACATTCTCATATTTTAAGTCACCCTAAATTTAACATGTTACTTTGAGATGCCGCATAATTAATGCGTAACACAAAATTACTACTTCGGCATCTCTAAGGTCTTTTAAAGAAGCAATAACGTAAAGTAAAACTATTATTTAAGGATAATAGTTTACATGGCACCATATATGTTATGAGCTAACACATCAATTCATCATTAAATGCGAGACACATAATCATCCCTTAAGGTAAAATCTCTATTTGGGTAACCTCAAACTATCCCATTGTTTTCTTGCATGCTGATGGGATTGATTAACCTCATTACCATAATCCATTAAGTTCTAATTCCTAATTAATTATGGTTGGATAGCTTTATGTAGTTGTTCACATTTGATGAATTATGTGTTCTAGAAAAATGCTTTTAAGCCTTTCTCGCTTCCGACTTTGTCTATGGTGCAGGAATTAATACCTAAACCAATTATGAGTCACTCCCGCACATCTAGGCATATTATAATGTGATTCTAACTATTTTATCAAGGCTGGGCAGAAACTAACTTTGCCATTCTTTAGTAGTTCTAGAATTCACATATTAGGCAAACAAAGTCACTAATGATGCTTTTAAATGTCTAGAACAAATGTCACATACTCGGCAAGGTAAATCAACATATTTAGACCACCCAAAACAGAATTTAAGGTGTTGGAACTGCGAGGCAGAACTTGAAACCCTTAAGGCATAAAATCATGAGAAAAACCTTACTTTCAAACATATAACTTGCTAGTTTCTCTTAGAACCTTTTTGGACTTCAAAACTCCATAAGATCAAAGTTTATTTTGCCAAAACTCAACATAAAACGCCAAGGGCAGTAGCCATTTAATCTTACCCTTGATCAAGATGTAAAACTTGAAAACTTGTTTAAAACCTTAGTTGGGTGCATCTAAGCTTAGAAAAATTCTAAGTCATGCATTATAGGCCCTTGTAGTTAAATGAAACTCATCCTAGAGCCATTTACACCACATGGCTGAATGATATTCAAGGAAGTACCTCCTTGATTTAATTCTTTTCTCAAAATGAAGGGGCAAGTCTTTGAGCTCTAAAGTTTTAAGTGACGACATTAAATAAACGTGCTATGCATTTCATTTTATAGCCCTTTTGAAAGTAAAGTGATAACACAAAGTAAATATGAAATACATCTCCATTCTTATTCTTAGCGCTTAGTGATGACTTGAAATATAAAATGAGATGCAAAGCTTGAAACATAAACGTGCTAGGCAAAAGATAAACATGAGGTGCAAGGTTCAATTCTTTATTTTAGTGCTCTAGGCCTCTTGAAGTTTTCACTCCAAATCAACAATCAACTTTAAGGTTGAAATAGGTAGGCTTTGAGATTAATTAAGTGATGATGCACATTCCATTTTAATCCTTAAGTTGCTTAGTGATGGCTTGAAATTAAACATGCTATGCAAAGCATAAAAGTAAACATGGATGCAACTTCTTTTATATTGTTTAGAGCTCTTGCAAGACTTTAAAGGAAACAAAGTTTCATCCCATAACTCATCCTCACAAGAAAAGAAACACTAGTGTTGCTAAGTTGTGTAAAAAGAGCCAATACCTCCACCAAGAACCATAAGGTGGCCGAAACCTCATCATGAGGAAACAACCATTTTTTTTTTTTTTAACTCTAGGGACCAAGATCTTGGTGATTCAAACACCAACATCTCAAGTCCTCATCATCCATTTTTACAATGCTCTACATTTCATAACAAAACAAAACTCATGACCAACATAAAGGAAAGAAACCGAAACATACTTGGCCTAGAAACCAAGTTTAGGCTTAGAGTTTTGTTCATGTGACCTACATCAACATGAAGCCCTCATCATCAAGCTACCATTTTTCCAAGTCCCAAAGGCCTTCATGGCTGAAAACTCAAGGAAAAGAAATGGGGTTTTCAAAGGTTCAAGAGAAACATAACTATGTCTTGAGCAAAACTTGGAAATAATAAACTTATCTTAAGAAAACTCAAGTTTTAGAGGTTGTTCATGTGACAAACATCACACATACCTTGGCCCTAGGCCGAAAATGAAAGGGAAAGAAAAAGGAGAAACCGAAATGAACTTGTGAGAGAAACTCACTACAACACAACTTTCAAGCAAGATCAAACATTGAGCATTAAGATAAAAGAAAGCATTCTTGAAAAGCTCCCTACCTAGAGTTTGAGATTGAGAGGAAGTGAAGAAGATGAAGAAGTTGGAGAAGATGGACTCTTAAACTTGAGAGGAAAGAAGACCCCAAAGTGCTTTAAACTCTAAGCTTTAGTGAAATGAACAAAGGTGCTTCAAGTTCCCTAAGCTACCTATTTATAGAGAAGTAAAATGAATTGAATAATGGTGGTCTTTTGGGGAAAGAAATATCTTTGTTCAAAGCATGGTGTTAGTCATTCAAAGCATGGTGAAAAGTCTAGCTATGCATGTCCTAAAGCATGGCTAGAATTGTAGCTTATTTTCAAACCTTTTTAAATGTATAAAATCACAAAATTTTGGGCTGCCAAGGGCTGAAGGAACGTGCACCCCATGCCAAAAAGAGGAGAAAATTTTCTAGACTTAAATTCCCAAAGCATAGGTAAGGTGTTGTAAGACATGGTGTCTTGAAAAAGTTTGATAGAAAGCTTGAATGACCACAAAAACAAATCATTCTTTTTGAATTTGAAAGACATATTTCTTTTTATTTTAGAAGTGAATTGAAAACCTTAATTGACCATATAAATTATTCTTTGAATCTTGAAAGACATTTTTCTTGGAAGTTGAACATTGATTGAAAGTGTTCAAGACATGTGTCATAAGATAGCTTGACCACTTAGACTAATTTTATGTGATTTCTAGGGGGAGGGTGGTGCCACTTTTGGCAGCCTTGGGGAGGAGAAATATCTCCTCAAATCATGGTCTAGAAGTGTGCTTTGGTGTGACATAGATTAGGCTTAGGATTAATGGTTGCCAAGTAGGTACTTTAGGTACACTAATTGGTTAATTAAAACTATAGACCCCTAGGTTAAGAGGTGGTTTAGAAGGTTTAATGGAGTCAAAACCTCCAAGACTAGTGATGTGAGTGTGACAACTTCTCCTTGAAAGAAGATGATGTGAATAGTGGAAATACTATTCAACACTATTCAGAATACTTCTTTTCTCTTTAAAGAAAGAGACTAGAATGAAGTTTGAATTTCCCTAAGCAATTTTAGGTTCCAATTAATTTCAAATGATGGTTTTGGCCCTAGGTTAATTATGGAAATTAATTAACCTTTAATTAGAGCCTAATATTGCTTAGGTTTAGAGTTGAACAGCTCATTAGCTCAAAAATGCGATATGCAAGGGCAAAATCGTAATTTTTACCAAAACTTGCCCGGACCTCCGGGACTTAACAAACATAGTTCACGCCTTAAAATCATTGTTTTAAACCTCGGGACGAAGTTGTAACGAAAGTAAAACTTGCCTTAATGTTATAGGGTATTTTGTCATTTACGCGTAGAGATCTCATAATGAGGTTTTCTCTTTTTAGGCATTCGCACTCAAACAATCCCCTTCATATAACATATGAACCCTATGAGGATGGCCCAAAGCCGGCCGTCCTCGTGTTTTGGGTGAAAATGACCTCAAGGGCATTTTGGTCATTTTGAAAGTTTAGCGAAATTTGGCGTTACAAAGAAAATCTTTAGAGCTTGAAGAGGAACTTTTGAGAGGGAAAAAGAGAAGAGAGGTTGTGTTTAGGAGAATGAAGAAGGAAAGGGCTTCTTTGATCTTTGATAAAGAGAAGCGAAATTCTGCAATGTGTGTAAAGGATTCAAAGAGCTTTCAAGCTTGCATGTTTATAGAGAATGAAAACTCATGGATGGCCTTGAAGAAGGAAGAGTGGCCGTGCTTTGAGGAAGGGAAGAAGAAAATATCTCTTGATTGGTATGGTTATGAGTATGCAAGGTACGTGAGGTACCAAGTATGGCCCAAGGTATGGTTCTTTAGTGAAACAAAATCAACATATGACACAAATGGAGGGGCATGAATTCGGTGAGCCATGTGGGCTTGAAGGGGAAGGAGAAATTTTCATCTAATTGTGGTTTAATGATGTGTTTAGGTGTTTCTTTGATTAAGGTTTTGATTAGGAGTTTGTAAGAAAGTGTTTAGGTGAGGTAATGGTCAATTAAGGTTGTCAAGACTTGATTTAGGGAGTGGTCTTGCTAGATAAAGAATTAAAACTCTTTTCAAGTCAAATTAAATCATAGACATAATTCCTTGATTTAAGGAATTGGAGAGAGAATTTTATTCAAGATTCCATGACTAATCTTGAATCAAAGGATGAGATTAGAGTTTAACTAAGCAATCTTAGGTTTAATTAACCTTAATAAATTATTTGACTTTAGATTAATTATTCAAATTAATTAATCTTCCATTAGAGCCTAATATTGCTTAGGTTTGGTTAATTACATCATTAGGCTCACTTACATCGTTCAGGGAAAATGGTAATTTTGCACTCAACTTGCCTAGGACCTCCTGGGCCCAACTAACCATCATAAACCACTCATAAAATATCATTCCTAACTTTCTGAAAGTTTGACTCAAACGACACCTTTACCAGGGAAAATGCTACAGGTATTTTGGTCATTTCTGAACCAAGATTTGTAAAATGAGATTTTCACCTTGGATATCAAACATTCAAGTTATAATCCCCTTCAAATTTGAGTTGACCCATTCGACACGCCTCGGCCCTTCCCCCTCAAATTCCCTAAAAATGACCTTGAGGGCATTTTTGTCATGTACTCAAATAGAAAAAAATTCGGGTTACATTCTCTCTCTTCAACCTACTAATAATAATAATAATGAAGTCCCTACGTTCCTACTTAGATTTTAAACAGGGTTTATTCATTTTGATATTTTGTGCATTGTTGTTCATTATATATGATGTGTATTTATGGTAATAGTGTTGTTGTACTATGTTGATATGTTTAATTATAGCATTCTGCTCTTCTGCCAGGCATATACTTGTGCATTCTACCTGTGCTATATTAATTTGACATTTTTTTATATAATTAGGTGTAAATCTTATGGTTAGCCAGGTTATAATGAACTTTCAAAATAAATAACATGTAACTATTAATAAATATTTAATGCTGCGTTAAATAATGCATATATATAAACCTATTACTACCTTGTTTTATATATATAAACTCACCTATGTCATGATGTTGCAATTTATCACGCGTGTAGTATATTATTCTTTGTAGTAGGACAATTTTAACAATATGTTTCGTGTAGCATTTAAAGGATATACTGTCAAGTATTAATTATTTTATTATTATTTTAGCATATATATGTATTTGGCATTTAGTGTATATAATAGTGTTATGCTGGGTTGTCTAAAGACCTGTATGATCGAATATTATATATGCATTTTTTGTCTATAATTATAATATTATTATAAATCTACATGTATTTGGATGCTTATGCAATTTGCTTTCTATTAATGCTTAATATTTTTGGTCAACTATTTTCTATTCTTAATTCCTTTTGAAGAAAAAAATATCAACCAATGAATATTTTCTTTAGAATGACGTGGCTCTCGAGTTCCATTCCATCAGGTATACGTCGCGTAGCTAACAGCTATCAAGCCAAAATTAATCTTTCCTAAAATTTTATTCTCTTTTTCTTGTTTCAATTTTATTCTTGTATGAAAAATGTTGAACCATGAGTTATGATGATGGCTATGACAGTATGCTTATGTTTAGTTCTAAATAACATGCTAAGATAAAAGGTGACATAAGACACATGGAGGTGACCCTCAAGACTTCAGGAATTAGTGGTTATGTAGAGGTGATCCAATAAGGGAATCCTTCAGAACTCCAGGAATTAATGGTTATGGGAGGTAACATAAAAAGGTGATCCTTTAGACTCCAGGAATTAATGGTTATGAAAGTAATCCTATGCCCCCTATCTCGCACTAGACTAGTGATGACTAGTTGGTATGAGCTCATAACCTAGAACTCTCAAAGGAGAGAGTAGGTGGCCCTTAGAAGAGAACAAGAAAGTTAAGTCACCTAAGATTATTAAAGAGGAAAGATCAAGTTATGATAGCTTGTGTCCTTACGTCATATCGATTTAGTGTGATTCTTGTGATATGTTTCATATGGTATTGACATGCATTTATGACAAGGTATGATACACTCATAGCATTAAGAAACATGTTAAAAGACACGAACCTCAGATAACGGCTTTTAAACTTAATAAATGAACCTTATTATGTCCATTGTTTTGATAATGAAACCGAGATTCCTAAAGACAAAAATGATGACATGTGTTTGGAGGCAAGAGTCCTCCTTCGATTCATGTTCAGGTTTCTATTTCCTCTCTTTTCTTCCTTTTCGTCTTTAGAGGGCGATGGCCACATTCATATTTACATTGATGTCCTCACTTGGAAAATGCATTTCGATTCCTACCAACCAGTCTTACCATTTCGTGGTCGATGTGTTGTCCACCTGTTCATTTTCTTAGACCGTCCTTTCGCACATCCAGTCTTACTAGCTTCTAGTTCTCCATCGCTACCCCTTTCACTGATGATTTTATTTTCGAACGTGCCCGCTCGTGTACGAGTAGCCTTCCGTGCCACACGCCACATCTGCCATCCGTGACTTCCCAGTCTTACACACCCCAATCACCCTCCAACCTATCGAGCCATGGTCAAATCCGTCAACTCCTTCCCAGGATTTTCAGGTGGTTTCGCTTTTACCATTCCCAGGGATGTGGAAGTGGGAGAGATGGAGAGGCCAGATGACGTGCCTATGAGGGGAGTCCAAGCACATTGATGAGGAGCCACCTATCCAACGTCGGGGAGCTCATATTCATCCTGGAGGTCACTTCTCACCTTGGCTACCTTCCTCCCTCTCGAGGGCGTCGCCAGGTAGGGTGATATTAGTTTCTATGTATATGCTGGTTATGTTTCTTGTGATGACTTAATTGGCCCAACCCTTGATGATTGGCATAATACTATCTTAGTGGTTTGTTTTGGTGCGAGTCATGGAACGGTTAATGTTTGTGTTACCTATATGTATATATATGATGGTGTGATCATGTTCATAAGGCCGTCGTGTTATATTTGTATATGCCTGAAGAGTTTTATCTTCCCTTATGTCATGATAGATGAATGATAGATCTTACTAGACGCGCGGCTCACGTTTTGTTTTAAAAAGTTAAAAAAAAAAATTACCTATAATTTTACTAAAGTATTTCCAAGTCAAAAGATAAGAACTGAAACAAAAGAATAATAACTAATAATTAACTTGAATGTGTCCTAGATGTGTTAGGTTAAATATTAGAGTGTTACATTTTGGTATCAAGATAGTTGGTTTTCATGGAGCCTAGGATTGGACTACATTCTCTAAGCATGATGCGATAGTTATGTCATGTGTAGTGCTTTGTTTTAAGATAGGCTATAGGATAGAGATGCATGACCCCTTGTATGTGTGTATGTCATGGTAACTAGTTCACTTAACATGAAGTATTGGGCTGTATCACCTCAATGTTTTGTTGTTTGTGTGCTCAGGGACCAATGGTACGACCATGATAGAACAGGACCCCAGAAGGAGGCGAGTAGGGCATTAGACCACCAAAGCCCTCGAGACATGGCAATGGCCATGCAAATGATGTTTGAAAGGATCGATTGCCAGGGGAAAAGCTGTTCGTGGCCCTAACAATGTTAAAGGGTCACGAGCATGCTCAATTCTGGGAGTTCGCAAGGCAAACCCACCATCATTTAGGGAGCTTTGAATCCCAATGATGCTCAATGAGTGGATTAAGAGTATGGTGAAGATCTTTCAATGATCACTTGCATTGAAGACAGAAGGTAACTTTTGCTACTTTTATGCTAAAGGCAGCATGTTGGTTTCTGAATAAGCACCCAAAGACCGTTGGAGGCATTGGGCACCATGATTAATTAGGAGACGTCAAGAGTTGCTTCTATGAGAGTACTTTCGGCATCGTGTAGAATTCCAAGGATGTGGAGTTCATGCAGCTGACCCAAGGAGGATGAGCGCCGCAGGACACTACAAAAGTTTGAGGAGCTAATTAAGTTTTCAAGGATCTTTCAAGGGAACCCAACGAGTTCTGGAAGTGTGTTAAGTATGAAGCTGAGCTAAGGCAGGGATCAACGTGGCCGGTGCACATTAGAGATTAGTACTTCCTACCCTAGTCAATAAATGCCGCATCATTGAAGATGGCCACAAGAAGAAGAACATGTCAAAGGCCAAGAACTTCACTAGGAAGTTGGCACCACAAGCTTCGAGGTTTAACCGTAACTCAGTCCGGGATCCAGGTCCGGAGGCCCCAGGAGCTTTTCATCATGGGGGATTGAGTGGTCCCAAAGGCAAGATGCCGCAGAGGCCCTGTTGCACCCCACAGCTTGTACCTATAGTACTATGTCCCAAGTGTAGGAAGTCACATGGAGATCGGCCTTGCCCACGGGTGCCAGGGTGTGTTTCAAGTGCGGAAGGCTAGGCCATTATGCTAGAGAATGCCCCGAGAGGAACCCAAAAGGCCCCTGCCACTAGACCACAACACTAAGGGAGGGTCTTCACCCTCAATGCGGAAGACTTGATAAAGCCCAGACGACCTTATAGAAGGTAAGTGTGAAATGAACGGAGAACCTTAATTGTACTGTATGACTCTGGTGCAACTCATTCATTCATCTCACATGATACCGTCAAGTCCTTACAATTGAATGAGCAGAACTTTATGACCTTATTGTTTCCACACCTAACAGGAGCCTGCTCAGGACAAGTAGATGTTGTCTAAATTGTCATTTCATCACTTAAGGTAGGCCTTTTGTCTTAGATTTGATATGTGTACCCATGCATGGTCTAGACATGATTCTTAGCATGGATTGACTTTATGCTAACCGTGTACTGCCATTGTTACACAAGGTCTATCATCTTTCCCCATTACCTGAGTACCTAGTAAGCTTTTAAATTTTACCAAAGTGCTTGAAAGGTCAACTCGTATGGGAAAGAAAATAGGGGATATGTTCTCTTAGCGCTAGCGAATGTAGACCTTGAGCAGTACATTGATGAAGTGCCCATGGTAAGAGATTATCCTGAGGTATCTCCGGATGAGATACTTGAGTTCCTTGAGAGAGATAGAGTTGTATAGAGTTGGTCCTAGGGGCGGGGCCTATGTCTATAGCACCTTATAGGATGTCACCCTTAGAGTTAATTGAGTTGAAGACGAGTCTAGAGGAGCTTTTAGAAGAAGTTTGTGAGACCTAGTGCATCACCATAGGGAGCCCTGGTTTGTTTGTTAAAAAGAAAGATGGGAGTATAAGGGTTTGCGTAGATATAGATAGTTGAATTGAGTGACAATGAAGAATAAGTACCCTTTGCCTAGGATTGATGATTTGATAGATCAGTTTGACTTAGGTCAGGATACTATCAAATTAGGGTAAGGGATGAGGACATACCTAAGACGCCTTTAGGACTGGTACCTCATTTTGAGTTCAAGGTTATGTCGTTTGGTTTGAATAATGCTTCTTCTATATTCATGGACTACATGAATAGGATTTTAGGCCCTAGTTAGATCAATTCGTGGTTGTCTTCATAGATGATATACTCATCTATTCAAAGACTCACGAGGAACATAAGCGCTATTAAGGATAGTTTAGAGATTTTGAAGGAAAAGAAGTTGTACGCGAAGCTATCTAAATGTGAATTCTGTTGAAGGAAGTGAAGTTTTTAGGGCATGTGGTATCAAAGGAGTATCACTATAGATCCTAGTAAGATAAAGTCTTGATGAGCTTGGAGAAATCTACTATGGTGACGGAAATATAAAGCTTTTTAGGGTTGGTAGGATATTACTGTAGGTTCATTAAGGGATTTTCTCATATTTCTTTACCCTTGACCAAGCTTACTAGGAAAATGCTCCTTTTACATGAACTTGGAGTGTGAAAAGAGCTTCCAAGAGCTAAAGATGAAGTTAACCACAACCCTAGTGTTAGTTTTTCTTAACCCCAATGCACCTTTTGAAGTGTATTGTGACACTTTGAGGAAAGGTTTAGGTTGTGTACTGATGCAAAATAGGCAAGTTATAGCCTATGCATCTAGACAACTCAAGCCTCATGAGGCAAACTACTCTACCCATGACCTAGAATTAGTAGCTATAGTGTTCGCCTTGAAGGTGTGGAGGCACCATTTGTATGGAGTAAAGTTTGAGGTGTTCTCTGATCACAAAGTCTCAAGTACCTTTTTGATCAAAAGGAGTTGAATATGAGAGAGAAAGGTGGATGGAATTCTTGAAGGATTATGATTTTGATTTGAACTATCATCTCGGCAAGGCTAATGTGGTAGCTGATGCCTTGAGTCGAAGTCATTACACTTGTCTCAGATGATGGTTAGAGAGGTAGAGTTGATTGAAGGTTTAGAGGCCTGGACTTGGGAATGATGTTGACCATTGAAGGCATGAGGATATGTCATCTCATGTGAAGAGTGACTTCAAAGAAAGAATCATGCGAGCTCAACAAGAGGATGAGGAGTTTAAGAGACCTTAGAGGCGATAGAAGCAGGAAAGTTGAAAGGATTCGCCTTTGGAATTGATAAGCTATGGAGGTTTGAAGGCAGGATTTTGTGTACGACCTGTGGGTCTTAAAAGGAAAGGAGGCTCATAAAAGCCATTTCACCATTCACCCCAGGACCACCAAGATATATCACGATTTGAAGATGTTTTGGTGGCTCTGATTGAAGCAAGATGTGGCCACTTAGGTAAACAAGTGCTTAGTTGTCAAAAGGTAAAGATTGAGCATCAAAAACTTTTTGGAATGTTACAATCCTTGTCGATTCCGAATGGAAGTGGGATAGTATCTCAATGGATTTTTGACAGTGGTTACCCAAGACCCAAGCTGACCATGACCCCATATGGGTGATTGTGGATCGAACTGACGAAGTTGGCTCACTTTCTATCCATTAAGGCAACTCATTCATTGGACAAGCTGGCTCTGTTGTATATCTCATTCATTGGAGTGCCCTTGACAATAATCTCGGATTATGATTCGCGATTCACGTCGCATTTTTAGGAAGCCTTTCAGAAGCCATTTGGTTCGAAGTTGTGCTGAGTACGGCTACCACCCTCAGACTAATGGCAATCGGAGAGGACAATACAAACCTTAGAAGATATGTTGAGAGCCTATGTTTTAGACAGAGAGGAACAGGGACAAATACTTACCATTGATCGAGTTTGCATATAACAATAGTTATCATGCAAGCATCAGTATGGCACCGTATGAGGCCTTATATGGAAGGATGTGTCAATCCCCTTTGTGTTGGTATGAACCCGGAACCAAGTACGTTAGGCCCGAAATTGTAAGGGAAACAATGGAACAAATCAAGAGGATTAGGAATAGGATCCCACTGCTCAAAGTCGACATAAAAGTTATGTGGATAAATGGCGAGAGCCATTGGAATTCTAGAGGGAGAGCATGTATTCCTTAGAATCACCCCTACGATAGGCATAGGATGAGCCATGAGAGTCAAAAATTTGAGCCCCAAATTCCTTGGTCCCTTTGAAATTCTTGATAAAGTCGGGTTGGTGGCATATTGGATAGCCTTGCCACCAAATCGCTGAACCTTCATGAGTCTTCCATGTCTCTCATTGAGAAATACCAATCTGACCCTAGTCATGTGCTAGAGCCAGCAGGTACAGTTAGGAAGGACTTGACCTTTAACTGCCGCCCACGAGGATTGTGGACAAAAGAGTCAAGCAATTGAGGAACAAGACTGTACCTTTGGTCAAAGTGACGTGGGACAGGGAAAGGAGAAGAGTCTACATGGAGCTGAATAAAAAATGAAGTCACAGGACCCTAGCTATTCAGTAATGAATTTTGAGGACAAAATTCTTTTTAAGGAGGAGAGAATGTAATACCCAATTTTTTCTCCTACTGCGTGAAAATGACCAAAACACCCTTGAGATCATTTTTGCACAAGATTAAGGAACGCAACCCAGGCCATCCTCAATGAGGTATTTTAATACTAGGATAAGGTTATATGGACTAGATAGCAATCTATACAAAAATTTCGATCCCTGATCTTCCCATGTGCTAAATTACTAAAATATCCCTGAGGTAATTTAATACGGAATAAAGTGACGCCGAACCTAGTTCATCACTGAAGTTGGGAACGTTGATTATAGAGGTTACATTATGTCTCTGTGTAGGGGTTACTAATTATCTATTATTCATGGTGAATAATTTAACATCCAAATTCCATCATTTATTCCATAGCACCGTTGTTGCTGAAAATCATGTATGAAGGATATGGACATTATCATAAATTATTTCAAGTGCATTGGTTTGGATGCTATTCTTACTGTTGTTTTATTCATTGAATAGAAATTTTGTTTTTTTTTTATTGGATGAAGAAATTCTACTATGCTAGGTGGATGACAAATTTTCATTCAAACTTTTATGTGAGCCATTCCTTCTATACGTCTTTGTGTCTTTGGAAAAAGAGAGAGAAAATGTTAAAGCCAAATCCCAATTTGCAAGTTACAAGAAATGCTGATTCCTTTGTGTGTGATTTTTTTTTTTTTTTTGCAAAGAAAAGAAAACATTCCCCACTCCTATGGCAGTGCAACATTTCTTCCCTTTTATTGATATCCATGTGTTTGTTTCCCCAAAGAACATATGGCCATGATGTCACATTTCTTGCCATCTCATAAGTTTCATTCTCCAAAGGATGGCTAAGATTCCACCCTACCAAGACCATGAAATGAGGATGATGGGCAGGATGGAAGGATAGGATAAATTGTTCATGTCCTATCGCTAACTTCACCTTAAGAAAAAGAATAGATTCGTTTTGCAGAAACTCTACACCCGCCTTTATGGATTAACAACTCCCCCACAAACTAACATGGGTCTTTCAACGTGCTTTATCCTCACTCATACGCTTTGGAAAACTTCCCAGGAGGTCACCCGTCCCAAAATTACCCCAAGTCAAGCATGCTTAACTCGGAGTTCTTCTTAATGGGCTACCAAAAAGAAAGATGCATCTTTGTGGCATAGGTAGTACCAATCAATTCATGTAAGCCCTCCTTAATGTATAGTCCCATACCTATAGACTCAGATCCATCTCATTCTGGTATGTAATCGGTTCATTCATGTACCCCTCCGCTAGAGGTAGGAGCCCTCCTTATCGTGCCTTTTAGCATTCCTTACCCACTCCCGCCTCGTCCCCGGGCATTACATGCCTACCAGCTTTCCGCTTGGTTCATCCTCGAACCACACCGCACTGGGAGAGGTGCAAGCTCTAATACCATTTGTAACATCCCCTTGCCGCTTTATGGATTGAACCTCCCCACAAACCAACACGGGTCTTTTCAGCACGCTTTGTCCTCACTCACACACTTCCTGGGAAAACATAAGCATATTACAAACATAAGCATATTCAAACGAAAACTAATAGTACTCTTTGGCCATGGAGCTATTACAAACATAAACTTCCACGAATGCAACTTCATCATGCTTTTGAGTAATGGAGAGGACATGGAAAAACACAAACATAGGGGTGAGAATTACAAAATTCTAGTAGGTATACCCAAATACATAGTTATGAATGTCATCATCATCGTCTTAGCCACTTTGGTTTATTAGAAAAATGTGACCATGCATTACATAACAAAGATTCATTTTAACTTTGCAAAATCATCCTTCCGAAGTGGGTTTCTTTTAGTATTCACTCACTTAATGCACATATATCATAAGTCTCATATTAAATCATCTTAAACAAATAATTCGATATGATATGAATAAGCATATGATAAATGCAGTGAAATTATCTTAAAGTGCCCTTGACGTATTGAAGGGGTTCTGTTTTGCTTATGGCCATAAAACTCAGTTCCATTCATTTTTATCTTTTCATCGACATAGGGAAGACTTAGTTCATACCAACGGTATCTGGATAGATAACTCCACAAATGGATAATTCATACCAAATGGTATCTGGAGTGGATAACTCCACAAATGGGTAATAGACTACTTATCAGAACTGAGCTCATTCCTATACATGATCATTCCATAGATCTATTCCTATTTGATATGTCTACTAGCTCATAATATCTTTTGGAAAGTTCTTCTTTCTGCCTTCCCTTTCACCCAACATAAGTCTTGTTTCTGCTTTGCCCATATGTCAGAACATACATTAAAGTTGATACATTCTATTTTATCACGTATGCATCACTTGCTTTTCTTTTTCCCAATGCATGCACTAATCACATATAGCCAATCAATCACAAGTGATTTCAATCATGCATCTAATCTTTATTTCTTCTAGCATGCATTTATATATCGCAAGTCATATGCCCAAGTATCCATGTCATACTAGAACCAAAATACCATTATATTATTAATTCAAGGCATTGGTACAATTCTAGCACATTGGCAGATTTCACACCTATGTAGCAAAAATCAATTTGCATACAAAACAACCAATTCCAAGGTTACAAAAATTATCCATGACACTTCAATATGTCCCTCAAGGTCTTATAAAATTTTTTGATAAAATTAGTTCTCTAGCTATATTTAAAAAATTATACAAATCAGAGGTAAGAAACTAATTATTTTCAGTCACAGCCAAAAGTCTCAATTTTATTACCTTATCAAATAAACATATAAAATCCTACAAAAATTCAGGTTGGAATTCAAGATGTTCTCAACACTCTGTAAAAATTTCAAGTGACAATTCGATCATTGATATAGTAAATATATTAGACAAATTTATAGTTTTAGCTTTGGTTGTGAGGAGAAACCTAACTGTCTTGATTTTTTATTTTTTGAAAATACTAAAAGTCATTTTGAAGACCCAAGAAAAATACCAAAATGCCTTAACATATTAGGTTCATCATATAAAATTTTCAGCTCAAGATAAGGCCTCTAACTAGGTCAAAAAATCGAGTAAATCCACCTACTTGCCTAAACTGGATTTCCAGGAACATAGCTCAAAACATATATTGAGAAAAAGAGTTTTCTAACATCATCCAAACACTCCACCAAATTAAACACATCAATATCTATATTTTATCAACCAATACAATGAAAATATCAAATTAAATTGGTAGCTAAATGGTAAGAACATATTTGAAACAGAAAAAGGTTCAGAAACCCTACTTGTGAACTTTAAGGCTTATAACTCCAAAGGATCTTCCAAAAATGGTTTTCCTCACTTGAAGGACTTCCAAACAGCTACACTTACTTGAGTGCCATAAACTCCACCTCCTTTGCATTTCTCACTAAAACAAGAAAGTACTTGTGATAAAAAGCCTCCATTAAAACTTCCTAGGTAACTTCAGTCTAAGAGGCTTTGAACAATCCATTGGTGCCAACCTACATAATTCTGCATCGCTTCTAGCATGTAAGTATCAAAGGCCACTTTTTGGGTTTCCATACAGGAAGAATCGAGAAAATCTTCTCCACAGCCTTGATCTATTCTTCGCTTTGTCGGATCAAAAGCTCCATGGAATGGTGGGGGCTTTGCCTTTCTAACTTAGTTAATTTCTATACTCCACATCCACCTTTGGTTCTCAAGGTTCTTAGCTGGGTTTCACTCATCATTGCAATCAAGTCTTTCCATCATTTGGTTGGCCACGCAGGTTGTTCTCTCAGCAGGAGCCATCTTATGGAGAGTACTCATCATGTCTTCCAGCTTAGCCTTCCCATTCCTATTAGCCGATCTCATTAGTTCTTGAAAATAGCAATTAAAAGATATTGAGTGGATTAGGTTAAACATTATGCTAAGTGTGTAGCAACCAATAGCAACACAGACTTCATGAATACATACCCTATATCGAATCAGATAAGATTAGGATGCATTTTTCAAGCGTCATTCTCAAGGTCTTATAAGGATGACCTTTGATACCATAATGCAACACCCTCCCAAATATAACATCATTCTTAAATCATGACATTAGACTCAGGAGTTTTTACATATAAATTAGCGGACCTTTCTTAAATATCTATAGCAAGTTCGATTCACTCGTGTAATAACTAAGTCATAATTCTATTAAAATATATACAAAGGAACAAGGTATTTAATTATTAGAAAGTCAAAATACAAGAGGAAGCTCTTCTAAGAGCTTTACTGATATCAGTCTTCTAAATATTACAAACATAAGCATATTCAAATGAAAACTAAGAGTAGTCTTTGGCCATGGAGCTATTACAAACATAAACTTCCACGAATGAGCTTCATCGTGCTCTTGAGTAATCTGGAGATTGACACGGAAACACACAAACATAGGGGTGATAATTATAAAATTTCAGGTAGGTATCCCCAATACACGTTAATGTCATCATCATCGTCATCATCCCAGCCACTATGGTTTATTAGAAAAATATGACCATGCATTACATAACAAAGATTCATTTTTAAGTTTGGAAAATCATCCTTCTGAAGTGGGTTTCTTTTACCATTCACTCACTTAATGCACATATATCATAACGCTCAACCATATATTAAATCATTGAAACACAAATAATTCTATATGATATGAATATGCATATGATAAATGCAATGAAATTATCTTAAAGTGCCTTTGACATATCGAAGGGTTTCCGTTTTACGGTCATAAAACTTAATTCCATGCACTTTTATCTTTTCATTCAACACAGGGAAGACTTAGTTCATACCAAATGGTATCTATAGTAGATAACTCCACAAATGGATAATTCATACCAAATGATATCTGGAATGGATAACACCACAAATGGGTAATAGGGTACTTCTAGGATTTAGCTCATTCCTATACGTGATTATCCTACATAGACCTATTCTAGTCAGAAGTCTACTAACTCATAATATCTCTAGGGAAGTTCCTCTTTTTGCCTTCCCTTTCACCCAACATAATCTTTGTTTTCGTTTTGCCCATATGTCAGAACATGCACAATTGAAGTTCATATATTCTTTTTTATCACATATATGCATCACGTTTTTCTTTTTTTTCCCAATGCATGCAATAATCACATATAGCAAATCAATCACAAGTGATTTCAATCATGCATCTTAAACCAATCTTTACTTCTTCTAGCATGCATTTATATATTGCAAGTCATATGCCCAAGTATTCATGTCCATACTAGAACCAAAATACCATTATATCATTAATTCAAGGCATTGGTACAATTTCAGCACATTGGCAGATTTCAAGCCTATGTAGCAAAAATCAATTTGCTTATAAAACAACCAATTCCAAGGCAACAAAAATTATCCATGACACTTCAATGTGTCCCAAGGCCCTGAAATATTTCAAAAATAATTCTCTAGCTATGTTAACAAAATTGTACAAATTTGAGGTTAGAAACTACTTATTTTTAGCGTAGCCAAAAGTCTCAATTTTATTAGCCTATCAAATGAACATATAAAATCCTACAAAAATTCAGGGTTGGAATTCAAGGTGTCTCAACACCTTAAAAAATTTCAAGTCAAAATTTGATCATTTGATATAGTAACAAAATTAGACAAATTTATAGTTTTAGATTTGGCTTAGTAAGAACCCTAACTCTCTCGATTTTTTATTTTTAGAAAGTAGTAAAAGTCATTTTGAACATCCAAGAAAATACTCAAAATGCCTTAACATGTTAGTTTCATCATATAAAATTTTCAGCTCGAGATAAGGTCTCTAACTAGGTCAAAAAATCGAGTAAATCCACCTGCTGTCTAAAACCCAATTTCCAACAA
Organism: Dalbergia oliveri; assembly: GCA_030441495.1. Classification (NCBI taxonomy): domain Eukaryota; kingdom Viridiplantae; phylum Streptophyta; class Magnoliopsida; order Fabales; family Fabaceae; genus Dalbergia; species Dalbergia oliveri. The sequence continues at coordinate 37,705,159 of JAMLFY010000006.1, forward strand.
CATAGCTCAAAACATATTTTGAGAAAAAGAGTTTTGTAACATCATCCAAACACTCCACCAAATTAAACACATCATATATATATATATATATATATATATATATATTATCAACCAATACAATGAAAATATCAAATTAAATCAGTAGCTAAATGGTAAGAACATATTTGAAACAGAAGGTTCAGAACCCTACTTGTGAAGCTTTAAGGCTTCTAACTCAAAAGGATCTTCCAAAAATGGTTTTCCTCACTTCAAGGCCTTCCAAATAGCACCTAATCCCTTCCTCAAACAATGGGGTATGATATATCAAAGTGGGAAATGGTGAGGAACTGAAATTAAAATCGGTTAGTTTTATAGGTTATGATGAGTACTGAAGTTTTAAAAGAGATCCTAAGGTATTTTGCAAGTTTAGGCTAGGATTTTGGAAGCTTGAAGCTTGTTAATGGTGTCTTAAGAGAAAGAAGATGAAGGCTGTAATTTTGGGGTCTTGGCCAAATTCATTATGTAGATGAGATAAAGTTTGGTGGTTCATATATATCTTGGTATACAGATAGCATTTATGTAGTTAAAGTATAGTTTCTTTCTAAAAAAGAGATGGATGGTAGGATTTAATCTTGTTAGTCATGATTAAATCAGCCATTCACTTGGATTTTAAAGGATAAACATTATCCAAATCTTAAAGACTAAACCATCTTTCGAATGTAAAAATCGAATACATAAATTTTATAGAACGGTGGAACATTTACTGGAAATCAAATATTGCCCGAAATTAAATTTCAAGTAAAAAATCTTCATTTCTAACCATTTTTTTATCTTATGGTTAGAAATGGTGAGGTTTGAAATTAAAATCGGTTAGTTTTGTAGGTTATGATGAGTAGCTGAAGTTTTTAAAAAAATCTTAAGGTATTTTGCAAGTTTAGGCTAGGATTTTGGAAGCTTGAAGCTTTAATTTCAGAGTAAAAAACGAGCGTGTTTTGGGATCTCATGGCCTTGATTCGCATTAGCTTGGCGATCCTGATCCATTCGTTCCATCATCATCCTCATTGTCCTTGCCACATCGCGAGTGTTCCGGCGGTCTCATTGTTCGGTTATTCTGTGCCGCGTTCCTAGTCTGTTGTCACGTGCCATTGGTCCCTATACACACAAAACAGCAACATTGAGGTGATCAGGCTCAACATTCCATGCAAAGTGAGCAAGTTACCATGGCACGTGCAACATACAAAGTCATGCATCTCTAATCCTCAAGCTCATCCTAATGATAAACATATACACATGACATTTCTAACGTAGTATGCTTTAGAAGCATAGCCAGTCCAATCCTTAGGCTCCATGAGAACCAAACTGCTTGATACCAAAATGTAACACCTAATAATTAACCGAATACACCTAGGTTGTATCTGATTAATTACTAGACTTTACTCTTTGCTTCAGTTCTTTCATCATACTTTGAAAATACTTAGTGAAATTACGAGCCATTTTTTTAAACATAATTGAAAACGTGAGCGCACATAACGTGAACAATAATCGAAATAAAGCAAATAACGTGCAGATATAGCATGAAAAACACATCATATTGGCTCCATCATATAACATCCATAATTACATAACACATAGATAGTTTGCCTACCAACAGAATAAGACTAGGTGTAGGCAATCTAACAAAATATAAATAATATATGGATGGAAGGACATCCATTAATGGCACCTAATAATAACACTCCAAGGATAGGATAGATATCCAAGCTCACGCAAAGTTTAGCGATACGTTCCTCAAGGATAATAAGCTGGTTCACCAGATCAAGTACATCTACCAGGTGAGAGCATCAACGGAATCACGAACATCACCATCACTTTGAAGACGAGATGGAAAGAAGAAAGAGGGAGTGAGAAACTTTTATAAGAATCTCAGGAGGTACTCACCTCATATGCATCGTGTCATCATCATCGTCCCCAGGAACCTCGGGGTTATTATGAAATAGTGAGCATGCTAAGATTGATTTATTAAGTTTGAAAATATACTTTACCAAGGTTCATCGGTTTTAATCATGCGTCTTATAATGCATCATAAACTTAACATGTCATGTTTATAATGAACTTTTCCTTTCATATATAATAACATAGTTATGCATAAAATCACATCATATTCCTCATCATCATTTCATAATACTATGCATAGCATTATATAGTTCTTATGGGTCCAAAGGATCATTTCCTCATAATTTTAAGTCACCATTAAGTCTTTGCATGTTATATCATAATATAACTCTGAATTCATAATCATCAGGATGCATAAACATTCTCATCATTTGCAACAGCAACTATATCATGCAAACTATGAAGTCATTCAATGATATCAAATACTTAATAAGCATCAAATCACTACATAGACTTATCATTTCAAACTTCAAAGAACCATCATCATAAATTCTTACCGAAAATCTTAAACAATCAAAACTTTAGAATCGGGTAATCTCAATTATCAAACTAATTAATCATGCATCTAAAGGATTCATTATCATCATTACCATTAATTATAAGCCTTAAGAATATTATTAAACTATATGGGACAGCATAGGCAGCAAGTTATATTTAAAGCTTCACGTGTGCTAGAAGTTGCATTTTTAACCTTTCGTTACCAGCTTTCCTTATGGTGCTAAAATTAATTACTAAACCAATTATGAATCATTCTCTTATCTAAACATAATAGAACCTGGTTCTTAGGGCTGCTAAAGGTTTGGACAGAACGCATAAATTTCATTTTCTAGAGTTCTAGAAATCTTGCTTTTACGATTTTGGAAGCTAGTTTTATTTCTAACATGCATAGAATCGTTCCCTCAATAAACCATGATTATCACAACTTCAAACATATTAAACCATCATCATACAGTAGTACTAAACTTAGATTAGTGGCTGAATCATGAACCTCATATAATTGCATCAAATCACATTTTTAAGTACAAGTAAGATACTATTATCCCATAAAATCTTTGCAAGGCCTTAAAACTCTTTTAAAACTAATTCTTTTTGTTATTCTTAGAAATTTTAGAACTAAACCAGTAGCTTATTTAAAATCACTTTAGGCCTACCTTAATCATGAGGCCGATTTATTCATTGAAAGAATCTTTACGATTACAATTTTCACTTAAGATAAAAGGAGCAAGTCTTGAGCTTTAGAGATTTAGGTGATAACTAGAATCATAAACATGCTATGCAACCTCATTTTAATCTTGTCTTTATAAGGTGATAACTTGGAATTATAAACATGATATGCAAGAAACTGCTGCGGAGCCGCATTGGACCAATGGAGGGAGAGAATCTTAAGAAGTAGCGGCGGTAGTCCGCATGGACCGGTGAAGGAGAAGAAGAGAATTCTTATTACATCTTATTAAGCTCCAAACTCAAGACTTCTTAAAGAATGAATTCTTTAACTCCAATAATCTTAAGGAAATTGAAAGTGATACTACCATTTTCCAACTTTGCTTGTGATACTTGGGCAAGTCTTTGAGCTCTAGGATCTTTAGGTGATGACATAAAATAAACATGCCATGCGTTGATTCTTTTAGCCATTATAAAATAAAGTGAGAGCATAAAATAAATATGAGATGCAACTCTTTATTATCTTTATAGATTAAGTGACAACTTGAAATATAAACATGAAATGCAAGCTTGGAAATTTAAACATGAGATATGCAAGTTCATTTATTTATTCTTGAGAATTTAGTGATGACATAAAAGTAAACATGGTTATGCAAGGCATAAACTTAAACATGGATGCAAGTTCATTTTATTTCTTTACTAGAGCTCTTCCAAGACTTTAGAGAAATATAAATTCAACCCAATATATCTTAGCAAGACAAAGTGAAAAATACATCTTTCAAGTTCTAAACTCAAGATCTTTATTTTTACATCATAAAAACATCATTCTTTAAAGTTTTGCATCAAGTGGAATTTTCAAGCTTTAAAGGCCTAACTTGTGATGGATTTACAACCAACACTCAAGGTCCTCATCATCAAGCTATCATCATATTCCTTCTTAGGCCATTTGGCCAAATCATTAAAGAAAAATAAGGAAAGAAAAACCGAAATTGTAAGCTTTAAAAACTAGTGAAACCTTCAAGTTTTAGAGGTCTAACTTGTGAAGGCTTTGCAACCAACACTCAAGAACCTCATCATCAAACCATGGTCTCATCATAACTAGGCCATAAGGCTGAAATGTTTTTAAAGAAAAGGGAAAAACAAAACCGAAATTGAGCTAAGAAAGTCCATGAAATCATCATTTTTGAGCAAGAACAACACTTAGCAAAGCATAGAAATAAGCTTAAAACAACTCCCTACCTAATCTGATTTGAAGGAAAGGAAGAGAACTTGGTTTCTTTGAGTGAAATGGAAGAAAATATTCTTGAAAACTTGAAGAAAGAATTCAGCCAAGAGGAGGAGGAAATGAGAGCTTTTGGTGCTTTGGAAAAACTAGAAATGTGTAAATTTTGAGCAAGCATCTAAGACTCCTTAAGCATGCCTATTTATAGAAGAATTCAAGCTCATGAATGGACAAGAGGAGGAGGAAAATCTGACTAAATTTGAGGAGGAAACAAGGAAGGAAAAATCATCTTGTTTGGTGGCTTAAAACATGGAATCATGAAACATGATTCCTTGTTTTCATACCTTGAGTTTTGTGCAAGTTTGACAAATTTTTCTGATGCATATTAGGCCATATAATTTCGTGCATTACAGCCCAAGGAAGAGAAATTTGTGTGTTCCATGTATTATTTAGGTGTAGGCAAGGTATCTTTGCAAATTAGAGAATTTGCAATTAAGGGCTTAGGTGAATTAGTAAGCAATTTGGGTGTTTTTAAGCAATTTTAGGTTCTAATCAATTTAAATAAATAATTTTGACTCTAGATTAAGAATTAGAATTTAATAAGCTTTAATTTGAGCCTAATATTGCTTAGGTTTTGCTAGACGAATCAAAAATCTCAAAATTTGCAAAACTGCACAAAGACAGGGCAAAATCGTAACTTCACTCAAAAATCCGGCCATCGAACTTAACCAATGGTCAATCATAGCTTAAAAACACCTTTTAAAACATTTTAGTGAGGTTCGGCTCAGTCGGCACGCAAATCGGAGTTAAAAGGCCATGGGCGTTTTGGTCATTTCGCGTCGAAACTCAAAATTGAGATTCTCCTCTATTAACACACATAACACAAACAATCCCCTATTATCCTCAAAACATCCCCTTGAGGGGTGGGGCCCACGATCCTCATTTCTGAGTAAAATAACCTCAGGGCATTTAGGTCATTTTACACGTGCAGAAATTCTGGCTTGCGACTCTTGCAGGAATCGCTCATAACTTCTTTTCTAATGTTATATTCCTCTATTGAGGATTGTTCGTTTTTAATTTATATAAGAATTACCTAGGTAATTCGGTATTTCTAAAGAACAAAAGTTGGGCGTTACATCAGGCATCCCTGTTCTCTTGACTCAGGGTTTCAACTATCCATGGCTCATGGGGCTTATAAGGTCACGATTCACTTTTTTTAACACGTCCATTGGGTCATCCTCATCATTGCTAAAACTGTAGATTTTTGAAATTCTCACTAATAAAGTTCAAATTAATTGTTCAAATAATTTTTCAGGTGTTACATTACTACCTACCTTAAAAAAGAATTTTGCCCTGAAATTCATTTGAAATTGATTTCAAAAGACAGTTTCATAAATCAAATAAGCAATCCACACACAGTTAATCAAATGGTATCGAATCCTAAAATGTCCTTACATCAAATTGGATTGTTAGGTGATGATATCCCTTTAGCTCTTAGTACTCTTGTGTGATGGCTTCTAGGAGTTTTGGATATCTCTTGGACACTACCAAATCTTATACCCTGTTTTGACAATGATAGCATATGTATTGCCCAGCCAACAAGGTTTGGTCCTATGGTTCTTCCCACATTTTAAGGAATTGGTTGAAACTGGTTCTTTTGGCGAGCTTCTCATTACCCTTGTCTTCAAGTAGCAATCTTTTATTAGAAGTGACCTTAAAATATTGGCAATTGCTAGCTTCTTGTTAGATTTTTCATTGCGACACTTGTTTAACAAAGCTACATAATCCTAATCTCTAAGACCATATGCTTTTCAATGTCCTCATGTAAACCTCCTTCATACTTCATGTACTTCCAAGCTTCATTAGGATTACATTGATAGATAGTAGAATACTTGTAGAGCTTGTAACGTCTGGAATTTTCTTGTTGTACCAAATTATCAAAATACCCCAGTAATTTTTATCAGATTTGAGGTTGAACAATCCTTAATAAGAAATTTTAACATTAGGGTAACATTATATGAGGCTTGGATAGCAAATTGTGCGAAAATTGCAAATCCCTATTTTGTGCAAAATGACTAAAATGCCCCTAAGATCATTTTTGCTTTGAAATTCAAGATAGCCAATCTTGGCTATCCTCAAGGGGTTAGTTTTATGTTTGAAGGGAATTATTTGTGATATGTTGATGTTGAGGTAAAAATCTTAACTTTTGGTTTTTTTACCATACATAAAATTACCAAATTATCCTTATCATAATTTAAGACGAGATTGAGTAATCTTTGAAAAGTTATTATCTTGGAAGTCTAAAATGTTTGTACTATGTAATATCTGGAAATGTTCAAGTAATTTCATGGAGTTTTTATGTGAAATGACTTCTTTACCCTAGTTAGTGCTTAATAAGTTCACTTAAGTAATTAAGACAATATTAGACTCTAATTCATTTCAAATTGATTCCATTCATGAATCTTGGGTTAAAATAATTACTTGAGATAATTAGAGCCTAAGAATTGTTTAGGGAAATTTAATTTCCTTTCTTAATTACAAGGACTCATATAAAATCAATAATGTTAAGATTAAGGTAAATCTAGTGCATTTTCTTTCTTTATCATAAGATTAAGACTTATGTTACTAATTGATTTTCAACTCAATTGAGATTAACTCCATTACTAGTGTAAGATTACTTTTTGCTTGTCTTGGTAAATCCTAAACACTTGATTTTTACCATTTACACTAAATTACCAATTCATAATTCACTACCTAATTAAATATGCTATCCTACATGTCCTACCACTTATCAAAGAATCAAAATTGTCACCCATTATGCCTAAGCATTGCCCGGCCTTCATGCCCTCCATCACCCTCATGTTTTATTTTTTTCAACAAATAATGCACTTACAAACATCATTGCCTTACCATTTTGCTTTGTCGGAGTTGTCTTGTTCAAAGAATCATCAAAAAAATTCTGCATCCTCTCAAGACTCCAAGCTTCCTTCTTTTCCTCCTCCATCTCCAAGAAGCTTCATCTCATCCTTCATCCAAGCTCTCAACCTTAAACTAACACATCTCTACCATAGATCAACTCATAAACACCTAAACTTTCTATTTTCAAACACAATACATAAGAAAAATCCTTCCTCCACTCTAACTTCCCTTGGTCGAAATCATCACCAACATTAGGAATAGATTTTCTTCTTGTTACTTCATAAAAGATCTAGCGTTCTTTTTGAAAACAAGAAACAACTTGATAGGGATTGTATTTCATTTTCTTCTCTTGTTCTTTCCTTATATTTTCGATTTTTATGGCTTGATGATGACCATGGCTTGATGATGAGGAATCATGGTGGTGGTTATGAATCTATCATAATAGACCTCGAAAGCTCAAGGTTTAGCTTTTGTTGTCAAAATATTAATGAAATAATTGTTAATTTTCTTTAAGTTGATTCTTTTTTAGCTTGATGATGAGTTCAAGAAATAAGGGTTTTGGAACCATGGTAATAAGAACTCTAAAGCTCACTTCCTTTTTGTTAAGATTATTTGAAGTCAAAGAGTTTCATTTCTAAAAGTTTGAGTTTTTGAGCATATCAAGATATAAAAATGAACTTGCATCCATGTTTATGCTTCAAGCTCTTGCATATCATGTTTAAATTCCAAGCCTTATATAATCATGTTTATATTTCAAGTAATCACTTTAATTCTTGAAGATAATAATATGGACTTGCATATCATATTTAAATTTCATGTAACGTCCTGATTTTCCCTGAGTGCAAAAATGACCAAAATGCCCCTTAGGTCATTTCTGCCCGGAAATCAGACGGCCAGTTCGGCTATCCTTGAGGGGTTAGTCTAGTGTTTGAAGGGTTATATATATGTAATGGCTGTGTTAGGGATGAAATCTCATTTTCCCAGATTTCTCGTACGTAAAATTACCAATTTACTCCTGAGGTAATTTGATGCGGGATTAAGTGATGGATAAACCTGGCTATCACCTGAGAGTTTGAACATGATAACCATGAGTGTTGCTTGATGTTGGAAAGTCTGGGTGGTCCCTGGGTGTCTTTGTATGAATTTAGGTTTTACGCCTATTTGGTGCTAAACGAGCATAATTAAACGATTATGGGAATATGGGCAATATTAGGCTCTAATTAAAAATAAATTAATTTTATCTATTAATTTGGGGTCTAAATAATTATTTGAGGTTGATTAAGGCCTAAGATTGATTAAGAAACTCAAATTCCCTTTTAAATCAAAGACATTATGTCATTTCAAACCAAATAGTAATTTATCTCTTCAATCCTTTAAATTAAGGAACATGTTGGAGTTTGAATTTCAAACTAATGAAGTTTAATTCAAACTAGACATGAAAGACAACTCTTAATCATGTCTTGCAAGCCTTAAACAAATAATTACAAACCCAAACACCCAATTACCAATCCTAAATCATTCCTTAATCAAATCTACCTCTAATACACATCTAACCTACATGAGATGAAAAATTTTCCTTCCCACAAGGCCAGAGGGGTAGCCTCCTCCCCTCAAACACCATCATATTTAACTTTTTCAACACACAACACTCTCATTCTACCACCCACTTTTTTGGCCAAAAGATTTGTGTCAAAAAAAGAGCTCTACATCCTCTCAACACAAGTTCTCTTTCCTTTCTTCAACCTCCATCTTCAACCTCCTCTCAACTCACAAAACCCAAACATCTCATTCCAAGATCTAAGCTTTCTCTTTTCAATCAAAGAAAATAACTTGGTAGGGATTGGTTGAGTTTTCCTTCTATTTCTTATCCTCCTTTTTTTTTTTGGATTTTGATGATGGATAAAATGATTGGGTTATTGTTGTTGTTATTCTTCTTTTTCTTTCTTCTTCTATTTTTGGATCTTCCTTTCTTTCCTTTCATTTTCAATTTATTGTTGTTTGATGATGGGAAACCATGGCTTGATGATGAGAGATCTTGGTGTTGGTTGTGAAACCATCATTTACTTGACCTCTAGAGCCCAAGTTTGGTTTATCTTGTTAGCTTTAAAGAATGGTGAAGATGAAAGGTTGTTGGTTCCTTTGAAAGGTTTTTCTTCTTTAATGTTCAAAGCCATAGCTTAATGATGAAGGTTCCTTAATGTTTGGTTGTGAAACTATCATGTGTTGGACCTTAGAGCTCAAGACTTGATTTTTGGTTTCATAAAGTGTATGGAAACTGGTTTATTGTTGGTTGTCTTTGAGCTTGATGTTGAGTCTAAAGAAATAAGGTTCTTAGAACCATGGTGTCAAAAGACTCTAAAGCTCATTTCCATTTTGGGTTAAGATTGATTGGGGTTGAGATTTTTGATTCTTTAAAGTCTTGAAATGAGCTCTGGTAAAATAATAGAAATGGACTTGCATCATGTTTATATTTCAAGCACTTGCATCTCATGTTTAAGTTTCAATGTCTTGCATATCATGTTTATTTTCAAGTTACCACTTAAATCTTAAAGACTAAAGAAATGGACTTATATTTCCATGTTTAAATTCTAGCCTTGCATTTCATGTTTATTTTTAAGTCATCACCTAAACTTTGAAGATTTAAAATGAACTTACATTCTCATATCTACTTTAAGTCTTGCATATCATATTTAAGTTTCAAGCCACCACCTAATAATGATAAAGATCTAAAATGGGTTTGCATAGCATGTTTATTATTTTGTCATTACTTAAATCCCTAGAGCTCAAAAGACTTGCCTTAGTATCTTAAAATGGAATCTTGATCATGGCTATTGGATGTGTTTTAGCCATGATATAACATTGGTTTTGATTTATAAAAATGTGATCTTGATTTCAAAAAGGATGTTAGAATGATGTTTCAAAATGGTCTTGAAGTGAAAAGTAACTTGAAATGAGTTAAAACTTGATTTTCTCAAATTCAAGGATTCTGGTAATTGATTACCAGCATGTAATCGATTACCAAGATGGTCATTTGAAAGATTTTGGCCTTGGGTACCAAACTATATAATCGATTACCAAGGATGTTCTTCATAGAACCAATTTTTGGCTTTGGTAATTGATTACCAGTTCATGTAATCATTACCATGATGTTCTTCATGTTAGAATAAAACTTTGGTTCTGGTAATTGATTACCATGCCCATGTAATCGATTACCAGGATGCCCTTTGACTTGGAACAGTTTTTTCTTGCAATCGATTACTAGCACCTGGAATCGAACCTAATGATTACAAACCCAAATATGAAAATAAGTGTGTTCTAAGCAAGGTGAAATGGATTGGTGACCCTATATGCTTATGAGTTATTGATAATTCCCTAGTATGCTATGTATAAATTGTTGAATATTACATATGCATTAGCTGAGTCCGGTCCTTGATTTCCGGCATATTGGGTAGGAGCATGTTTACTGCTATTAGATGATGATTGGTAATATGCCTATTAGATGTGTGCAAGAGATGTGAATAAATGACATGAGGATACTGTGTATGGTGAGTTTATGATTGATTGGTTAAGATGCATGAAATATGAAAGTTATGAGCATGATATGTGTCATGATTAAATTATGATTACATGCTCACATTGCATCTCTAAATTAACATGCCAATATTAAGGTGACATAAGACACGTGGAAATGATCCTCTAGACTCCAAATTAAATGTTATGAGAGGTAATCCAAAAAGGACCCTTTAGACTCCAGGAATTATTGGTTGTGAAAGGTGTTCCTATGCCCCCAACCCGCACTCTAGGAGTCAGGAATTTAGCTTATAGGAGGATAAGTGTAGACTAGTGATGACTAGTTAGGTATGAGCTCATAACCTAGAACTCTCAAAAGGGAGAGTATTAGGGTGGCCCCTAAGGAAAAGAGAATAAAAATTTTAAGTCACCTAAAAGAATGAGTAATGTTGAAATAAATTGCATTCGTTATGATATGTTCATTCAATGTGATCTTATGATATCTCGCTTGTGGCATTGACATGCATCCATGAATTAGTATGCGCATCATGCATTAAAATTCATGCTAAAATAAACGGGCCTCCTAATGGTATTTGAAACTAATAAATAAACCCTATGCATATGCCCACTAATTTCATAATGAAACCCGAGGTTCCTAAGGACATAGATGATGTCACACATTAGAAGGCGAGAACCCTATGAGATTCTTGTATAAGTTTCTTATCCTTTCTTCTTTCTTTTATCTCATTTTCAGAGGTCGATGGCAACGTTCGTGATCTTCATTGATTCTCCCACCTGGGAGATGCACTACGACACTACTCACTAGACGCATCACTTCGTGGGTCATTGTGTTGTCCGCCTCTTTGTTTTCATGGGGAATCCTTTTATACACCCGGTTTTCAGCTTCAGGTTCTCCACCGCTACTCCGTTCTCTAAAGACCTCATCTTCGAGCATGCCCGCTCGCGCGCGGGACCGCCGCACTCCCCTTGCTACTTCAGCCACCTGGGACATCCTAGTCTATGTGCTATTATTGCCACCCCTCCGTCCGATCGTGGTTGAACCCCTTCGAGGATTTACCCACCCAGATCTACTCAGAGGGTTCCTGCCCATCGTTCCTGTGAGGATAGAGGTTGGTAGCGAGGAGGCTACCATCACATGGCCCATGAGAAGAGCCACAACTATTCATGGAAGAGCCACTCGACCAGCTCGAGGCATTCATGCTCGCCCCCTCCGTCTTGCCATACTCACGAGCTGGCCTAGTGGATTGGGTTCCTTCCTCCCTCCCAGGAGTGATAGAGTAGGAGTCAGTTCGGATCTCTAGAGTGCCCATGAACTTGCAGGAGATATGATAGCCTTCTTTTGCTTTTTGATTATTAGAGGTTATCCACCCTAGGCGCACCCCTAGTAGGAGTAGTGGAGAGAGGTCTTTATTTAGCTTGATTTTCATTCATGGATATTTATGGATTACTGTATATTTGAGCCCAACCTTTGTTGGTGGGCATGATATGACTCGTTCATGTATATTCTGGGTATGCAAAGTGGAACGATGATCTTTTGATGATAATGTGGTGAATTTCTTATGCCTATGTGTTTATAATGTGATGCTTTATGTATATTCGTATCGTTTTATCCTTCCAAGTTGTGACCTTATATTGACCAAGATTAAAAATAAGATTGCATGACATGTTTATGATTCTAGTTATCACCTAAGTCTCTTAAGTCAAAGACTTGCCCTTATATCTTAAATGGAAATTTTGACCATGGACATACTTTGAAATTATGTTTTCGGCCTCATGATGATGATGGGCTTGGAATGAGTTTTATTTTATTTTAAGGTTCAAAATTTGTATCTTGGAATTTTTGAAAGAATTGGAAACATCTAAAAGTTGTAAAAATGTGATTATTGTGTGTAAGACCTCATTGATGAAATTTTAATTTTTGCTACTGTCCTAAGGATTGTTATTTATATTTTCAAAGGGGTGAATTGGTTTTAAGTGTTTTCATTGACCTAGAATAAATTTAGAGAAAAACTAGCAACTAGAAATGATTAATACTGCAATTTTCAATGCTTTAGAAATTAAAATCATAGCTACTATTTTGACCTTGCTAAATCTACAACATGCTGTTTGGAATGGTTTAGATGTGTGAAAATGACTATTAATTATTGTAAAAATCATTCTTCGCACTTTAGGCAGAACTAGTAACTAGAAAGGATCGAAAATGTGAATTCTAGAACTTTTAGAAACTGAAATTGTGGTTACTATTTTAGCATGTTTTAATTCTGTAAAAAGATGTTTGCCACTGTGTAAAGGTATAAAAATAACTAATAATTAGTGTTAGAATCATTTTAGCTTCTTAGGAAAAGCCAGGAATTAGAAAGGGTCAAAAAAACATAACTGCTAGTGTAACACCCTAATATTTAACTCAATACACCTAGGATGTATTCAAGTTAATTATTAGATATTACTCTTTTGTCTCAGTTCTTAACTCGGTTTTAGAAAATACTTAGGAAAATATGGGTAAAATTTTTCTTTGAAAACAAGAAAACATGAGCCATATGCACACATAAAGTTGATGACAACCAAATGGTAGGTTGCCTTGGAATGATCTTTTTTGGTTGAATTTAGAACATAAGTTGCGCAAAACACTTCTTAGAACAACACAAAATTTGATTTATGAATTGTAACAAAGTTAAAGGTGAAGAGGTAAAGAAGAAAATGGATGAGACAGGAATGATGTAGGCGCCACAAACAAGGGTGTTTGATAAGCCTAATGATGTTCGCCACAAGAATCTTGGATTCTTGATAAGAACTTATCTTGGTTCAACCAAGAACCTAGGAGAACAATATTCTCACCAGAATGGATTTTGATCCAAAAATAACATCAAAAGTCCCTTCAAAAGTGAAATTCACGTTTTACAAATAGTGAGGGCAGCCAAGCTTTTGGCATCCAAAGACAAAAATATAACCTCCACTTGAATGGCCTAATTATGACATTAATGACTCACTTTAACACCTATTTGAACTCAGCCACCAATCAGGTGTAACCCCCACAATTAACATATAAAGGAATCTCAACCTATCACTAAACTCACGTGTAGATTAGGAAAGGTGAGCTGCACCAATTTGCAAAATGGACCCACTTACATAATTCTCACACTTTATTGAATTAAAAGGGAAAAAGAATTAAAAAGACTTAGAATTTTTCTTCAAGAGTACGCCCCACACATCGTGCTTCTTCAAATTGGATGAGCAAAGTGATTAACTTGGGTTGATTGTCTCCTTGTCTTGCATTTGGTCTTGTGTCCATTAAGAGAACCACCAATTGAGTTAGAGCTTCTTGGCTTTCTTAGCTCTTGCTCTTGTCATTGGACCACCAAGACCTTGAATGACTTCTTGATCCAAGTTGGTCTCCATTGGGCTTATATCATTCCCTCCTTCTTTAAGTGAATTCGACCTTGAATTGAAATCTTCATCACCTACATCAAAAAGAGATAAGTCAGCCACATTAAAAGTTGCACTAATACCACCATGCTCACTTGGAAAATCCAACTTGTACGCATTGTCATTTATCTTGGCCACCACTTGAAATGGTCCATCCCCCCTTGGTTGAAGTTTAGATTTCCTTTGAGAAGAAACCTCTCTTTCCTCATGTGTACCCAAACCCAATCTCCGGGTTCAAATACCACCTTCTTCCTCCCTTTGTTGGCTTGTCTTGTATAGCTTTCGCTCTTTTCAATTTGGACCTTCACTTGTTCATGTATCTTCCTCACATATTCAGCCTTAGCCTTACCATCCTTATGCTTTAAAATTGAAGAGTTAGGCAATGGCAATAAATCAAGAGGAGTTAAAGGATTAAAACCATAAACAACCTCAAAAGGAGAATATTGAGTAGTACTATGAACTGCCCTATTATAAGCAAATTCCACATGAGGCAAACACTCCTCCCATGACTTGATGTTTTTCTTAATACAGCCCTTAAAGGGAAGAAAGTGTCCTATTCACAACTTCAGTTTGCCCATCCGTTTGAGGATGGCAAGTAGTGGAGAAAAGAAGTTTGGTTCCTAGCTTTCCCCACAAAGTCCTCCAAAAGTGACTTAGGAACTTGGAGTCCCTATCACTAACAATGCTCCTTGGGAGACCATAAAGTCTCACCACTTCTTTGAAAAACGAATCTGCAACATGACAAGCATCATCAATTTTCTTACATGGAATAAAATGAGCCATCTTGGAAAATCTATCTACCACAACAAAAATTGAATCTTTACCATTCCTTGATCAGGCAATCCCATAACAAAGTCCATAGACAAATCAATCCAAGGGAAATCGGGAATAGGTAAAGGAGTATAAAGTCCATGAGGCATCACTTTGGATTTTGACTTTTTACACACAATGCATTTTGCACAATATTTTTGCACATCATACTTCATATGAGGCCAATGAAAATGTTCATGCAACATGTCTAAAGTCTTTTGGACCCCAAAATGCCCCATTAAACCCCCTTCATGTGCTTCCTTCACAAGCAAATCCCTTATGGAACTTTCTGGCACACACAATCTCTTTTCTTTAAACAAAAATCCTTGGTGCCTAAAGTATCCATTTTGGGCTGAATGCACACAATTAGCATAGATATTTGAAAAATCCTTATCATGCTCATATAAATCTTTAATGCATTCAAGACCAAACAATTTTGTTTTGAGGGTAGAAAGTAAAGAATATCTTCTTGAAAGTGCATCCGCCACAATATTGGCCTTACCCTTTTTGTGTTTCACCACATATGGAAATTGTTCAAGAAATTCAACCCACTTTGCATGTCTTTTATCTAACTTTCCTTGCCCTTTCAAATATTTCAAAGACTCATGGTCACTATGAATCACAAATTCTTTGGGCAAAAGATAGTGTTGCCAAGTTTGCAAAGCTCTTACTAAGGCATACAACTCCTTATCATAGGTGGGATAATTAAGGGAAGCTCCACTTAATTTCTCACTAAAATAAGCAATTGGATGCCCTTCTTGCATCAGAACAATCCCAACACTAACATTAGAAGCATCACATTCAATTTCAAAAGATTTAGCAAAATTTGGCAAAACAAGTATTAGTGCATGGGTGAGTTTTTCCTTAAGTTCTTTAAAGGCATGTTCTTGTTTCCCCCCATTTGAACCCCACATTCTTCTTGACAATTTCATTAAGAGGTGCAGCCAAGGTGCTAAAGTCCTTAACAAACCTCCTATAAAAACTAGCCAAGCCATGAAAACTCCTCACATCACTCACATTTTTGGGGTTGGCCAATCTTGAATGGCCTTAATTTTCTCTTTGTCAACATGGACCCCTTTAGCATTTATCACAAAACCAAGAAAAATCACATGGTCCACACAAAAAGTACACTTTTCCAAATTAGCATACAATTTTTCTTTTCTTAATACAAGTAAAACAGCCTTAAATGTTCATGATGTTCATCTAAGTTTTTGCTATATATCAAGATGTCATCAAAATACACCACAACAAACTTGCCCAAAAAATCCCTCAAAACATGGTTCATAAGTCTCATGAAAGTACTAGGTGCATTTGTTAAACCAAAAGACATTACCAACCATTCATACAAACCATATTTAGTTTTAAGGCATTTTCCATTCATCTCCCTCCCTTATTCTAATTTGATGGTACCCACTTTTCAAATCAATTTTAGAAAATATACATGCACCATGCAATTCATCAAGAAAATCATCAAGTCTAGGGATAGGATGTCTATACTTAATTGTGATGTTGTTCACGGCCCTACAATCCGTGCACATCCTCCAAGTCCCATCTTTTTTTGGCACTAAAATTACCGGGACAGCACATGGACTCAAACTCTCTTGCACCCATCCTTTTTGCATCAACTCCTCCACTTGTTTTTGGATCTCTTTAGTCTCTTGTGGATTGCTCCTATAGGCTGGCCTATTGGGCAATAATGCACCGAATGAGATCTATGTGGCACTTCCTTAGGAAAGACATCATCAAATTCCTGCAAAAGATTTTTGACACCACTAGACAAAGAGTGATCATTAGGAGTGTTAGCATTTAAACAAAATTCCCTACAATAAAGCATATGTAGGGGTTGCCTTGAGACCAATGCACTTTTTACCTCACTCTTTGTTGCAAGAAAGCTCTCCTTACTCTCTTTTTCCACTTGGTTTTGCACACCTTTTTTCTCATGATTTTTTTTAATTTTTCTTAACTCTTTTTCACTCTCTTTTTCTTTTCTCTTGTTCCCTCTTTTCTCTCATTTTTATTTGATCCTCACTAACTTGCTTTGGAGATAAGGGAGAAAGTATGACCTTTCGGTCTTGATACATGAAAGTAAACTTATTTGAGAACCCATCATGGATGGCCTTCTTGTCATATTGCCAAGGCCTTCCCAACAACATATGGCTTGCCTCCATAGGCACCACATCACAAAGTACACAATCTTCATACTTCCCAATTGAGAATGGGACCTCCACTTGTTTGTTCACCACCATTTCTCCTATCTCACTTAACCATTGAAGCCTATATGGTCTTGGATGTGCCTTAGTTACAAGATTTAATTTGGACACCAATCTAGTGCTCACAACATTGGCACAACTTCCACCATCAATGATTAGAGAACATACCTTCCCTTGAATGAGACATCTAGAATGAAAGATATTCTCCCTTTGGCTTGCTTCATGATCTTTCACTTGACTCCCCAAAAGCCTCCTTACCATAAGTAAATCACCATCTGCATGAACACATCTTCTTCACTTTCCTCCTTGCTTGAAGCCTCAGATTGTGATACCACTTCACCATTCATGGTCACCATGGTTCTCTTTGTTGGACATTGGGATGCTATGTGTCCATGGCCTAGGCATTTGAAACACTTCAAGTCACGGCTCCTAGAGGTTGTCTCCATTGGTTTCTTGCCCTGAGAGGTTCTCTCCTCTTTGGTTGGTGCACCCTCCTTCTTTTGTTTGTCCTTCCAATTTGAGGATGGGAATTTGGAAGGTGATGAAGAAGAATACTTGGTCTTCCTCCTCTTAATTTGTTGCTCCACCTTAATTGCTTGTTGAACCAAATCTTCAAGCTCCACATAATTTTGTAACTCCACTATGTCTTGAATATCTTGATTCAAACCATGCAAGAACCTTGCCATGGTAGCCTCCCTATCTTCTTGAAACTTGACCTAAGTAAGGCCAATTCCATCTCCTTGAAATACTCATCAACGCTTTTGGTCCCTTGGGTAAGCCTTTGTAATTTGTTGTGAATGTCCCTTTGATAATGATTTGGGACAACCTCTTCCTCATGACAATTTTCATCTCTTCCCAAGTATCAATGGGCTCCTCTCCAACTCTTCTCTCTCTTTTTGTAATTGGTCCCACCACACAAGGGCATATTCTTTGAATTCAAGGGCTGCCATCTTCACCTTCTTTCTTTCATTGTAAGAATTACAATCAAAGACTTGTTCTATTTTTAACTCCCATTCCAAGTAAGCCTCCGGATCATTCTTCCCAACAAAGGGAGGAACGCTGATTTTGACCCCTTCAAGCCTATCATCACGCCTCCTTTCCCTACGTCCTCCTCCTATACCGTCCTCCTCTAGGCCTTCCTCTTCCACTATCATAGTCACTTGAATCATCACGGTGTAGGTTAGCAAGTTGTCTATCATAAGTGGCTTGCATTTGCTCTATTTGTCTTTGAAGAGCTTGAACTTGATTGGCCATCCTAGCTTGAAGAGTGGCTGACCTTGGAGATAAGGGTGGACTATCCTCATTATTGGCCATGATTTGAGTAGAAGAATTTATGTGTTTCCTTCACTAGTTCACACAATGGATTTTTTTTTAATTCTTTTGGATTTTTTTTTTCACAAAAATGTATTTTGGACACTCTTGCCTTTTTCCTCTCAATGTTCTCCTTTAGTTCTTAGAGGAATCAAACACAAAACACAAAAATGCCAAAATTCAAGTAACAAAAATCACAAGACTTATCAAAACAAAGGAAACAAAAGGAAAAGGCTAGAAAGGAAAAACTTGGAAACAAAGAAACAAAAAAGAAGGGAAAATTTTCAGGAACTCAAAATTACTCAACTAGAACTTTTCTTTTTTCTTTTTTCTCAAATTTTCTTGCACAATTTTTTTTTAACTTTGAAGAAGAGATTCAACTTGAAAACTTGTCTTGGAACACAGTGATATATATATTTTTTGATTTAGGAAGAAAAGAAGAAAAGGAAAAAGAATGAAGACAAAGAAGAAGATAAAGAACACAAGACCAAAATTCAACCAAAGCCTAAGCTCTGATACCGCTTGATGACAACCAAATGGTAGGTTGCCTTGGAATGATCTTTTTTGGTTGAATTTAGAACATAAGTTGCGCAAAACACTTCTTAGAACAACACAAAATTTGATTTCTGAATTGTAACAAAGTTAAAGGTGAAGTGGTAAAGAAGAAAATGGATGAGAAAGGAATGATGTAGGCGCCACAAACAAGGGTGTTTGATAAGCTTAATGATGTTCGCCACAAGAATCTTGGATTCTTGATAAGAACTTATCTTGGTTCAACCAAGAACCTAGGAGAACAATATTCTCACCAGAATGGATTTTGATCCAAAAATAACATCCAAAAGTCCCTTCAAAAGTGAAATTCACGTTTTACAAATAGTGAGGGCAGCCAAGCTTTTGGCATCCAAAGACAAAAATATAACCTCCACTTGAATGGCCTAATTATGACATTAATGACTCACTTTAACACCTATTTGAACTCAGCACGATCAGGTGTAACCCCCACAATTAACATCTAAAGGAATCTCAACCTATCACTAAACTCACGTGTAGATTAGGAAAGGTGAACTGCACCAATTTGCAAAATGGACCCACTTACATAATTCTCTCACTTTATTGAATTAAAAGGGAAAAAAAATTAAAAAAACTTAGAATTTTTCTCCAAGAGTACGCTCCACACATCATGCATCTTCAAATTGGATGAGCAAAGTGATTAACTTGGGCTGATTGTCTCCTTGTCTTGCATTTGGGCTTGTGTCCATTAAGAGAACCACCAATTGAGTTAGAGCTTCTTGGGCTTTCTTAGCTCTTGCTCTTGTCATTGGACCACCAAGACCTTGAATGACTTCTTGATCCAAGTTGGTCTCCATTGGGCTTATATCAAGAGTAAATGACATCGTTGCCTTGAAATAATCAATAGGGAAAATAATGACATATCAACTGAAACATAATACCATAAATGAAACAACATCATAATTAGACATATAAATAGTTATTCCATACGCCAAACAAGTAATAGTAGCATTAACACATCATCCGTGCATAACATGAAGAAACATAAAGAAAATACATCAGAATCTCCCATCTACAACAATGCATCTAAAATAGATAACCTCTAAAAGCAAAAGAAGGCTATCCTAAACATGTACGGTGTGTGTGCACTAGAGTCAGCTGCGGCTCCTACTCCTGCCCATTAAAGAGTACATACCCAATCCACTTAGCCAAATTGGCCAGGGTGGCCAAGCGGTGAAAGGGTTGGTATGTGCTCCACAACGGGCACCATCCTCACCCGCCTCCTTGAAGTGGCTGCATCAGAATGCCCGCTACCTAACTCCATGGGTACAGCGGGGAAGAACCCAATGGATGGGATGTCTGTCTCTGAGGGTCGCTCTCAGACAAGTCCGGGTGAGCATGGAACATACTCTAGGTAGGACGATGGAGGCAGCATTGGGGTACGACGAATACCCTCAGGGCGTGTGCGCTAAAAGAGTAGGTTGTCGCGAAGGGCGAAGTCAGTGACAAACGAAAGTTGGTAAC
>JAMLFY010000006.1:37726211-37827089 GCA_030441495.1 Dalbergia oliveri
GTATCAAGACTAATTATTAGTTATTACTTCTCTTTAAATTCATTTATAAAATACTTAGCGGAAAATATGGGTAAATTTTTTTTTTTTTTGAAATGATTTATAAAACCAAAGTGCGAGCCTTTGCGCGTAACATAAACAACGTGAAGCGGAAGAATAAATAAAACATACAGAATATAAACATTAAAGAACACATCCATCATAAACATCATTCCTCATTACATTAGATAATATAGTTTAGTACATCACAAATAGAAATATAACAGAAACATAAAGTCTTACCCGATGAGTGGCAGAGCTTGCAGGACAATGGGAAACATAAAGACAAATACATGGTAATAATCCCAAAAGATAAACACCCAACTATCACTACCCTCCCACTCCAAGCCTACTTGGTGACGTTGGTCCCTTGGTTGGGATGTAGCCCGCGAACTGAACGAGCTCCTTGAATGTAGCCCAACGAAGCGAGATCTAGGCATGGAATCGAGGGGACAGCATGGTCGCGTCGTGGTCGCCTCTCCTGCTTGCCAACGCGCCTCGCATGCCTCGGCTGGTGAACTGTCCTCATTACCTCCTCCGTGACCCAGAGGGAACGAAGGGGAAGATCCCTCCAAGGATCAGCCTCCACGAGAACGGGGAACACACCCCAGGACAATCGCCGAACCTCGACGAGGTGAAGGGAGTGGGCATGACGGTTCGCCTCATCTCGAGGTCGTGTCCTCTCAAAGATCAGTCGTCGCCAAAGGGTGAAGTCGGATCGAGCGATAGCTCGGAGACGGGGAAGCAAAAGGGCGTCCCACGTATGCAAAACGCGCACCTTGCAATGACCCTTGAAGTGGTAGGACTGATGTCTTGGGTCATAGTGCACCTCCCATGTAGGCGGGTCAATGAAAATCACGAACGACGCCATCGATATCTGAAGACGTAACGGAAGAAACAGAAGAGAGGGTGAGAATTCTTACTAAAGAATCTCAGGAGGAAGTCCTCTATCCTAGTGCCATCGTTTACGTCCCCAGGAACCTTGGGTTTATTATGAAAAGGTTGAGCATGCATAGGTTCATTATGAGGTTTTCACAAAGGTTGTTGTCCAAGGTCCATGTCTTTTATAATGATTCTTAATGCATGTATGCAACATAATGTTTCATGGATGCATGGTAGCACTTTAGGTAAATCAAACGAATTCAAACAACATTTGTGTGGCATGAAACTTTTCTTTGAACATCTTTCCTTTTTCTCATACTTGTGTCACCAATAATATAGTAACCGCACCCTTAAGCTAGGCTATGAGCTCATACCTTAACTAGTCGTCACTAGTTCTTACTTATCCTCTTGATAAGCGAATCATAAACATCATAATCCCGACTCCGAAGAGTACGGGTAGGGGCCTAAGGATCACCCATCATGGGATTTCTCCTTCTTCGAAACGCATCGACTTGGTTAAGACCAGCGACTTTGTCCGCTTCTGGAGGCTCGGTTGCCATATACCCCACGGGTTTACTTTCTCCTCACCGGAGCAGGAGAAATGCGTTCTGGCATATAACTTTAAACTTCATATTTCTCAAAAACTTTCTTTTTGTCCCTCAAATTTGACGGAAATTCGCGGCATAACACTACTCTCCGAATTTCCTCAAATTTGAGTCATGCCACATAATTTCAGTCACATGCATCATTTTCATGGAACTTTCTCATTGCCACAACTTTCTAGTTCACATGAGCATATTTCTCAATTTCATTCATATCTTTGAAACATTATGCATCTCAAACACAACATTTCATCAAATTATGCATATAAAGTTTCATGCTCAAGGAACTAACATAATCACATCATCATAAGTGTGCACGAGGTTCATCATCATAATCATACTCGTCCACCTATCTCATAGTATCTTATGCTTTGCCCCTTTCGGGCTTTAAACTTGTATTTGCATTATTATTACCCTCAAGGGGTTGGCACTTAAACTTTTCCTCTAAGATTTGAACTCACCAAGATTCCACTCAGCACTCAACATAAAAGGGCAGAAAATATATATCATTTGCTTAAGGGGCTCTAGAATCTCCATTCGCGACCCTTTTAAGATCCATCTTCGCCTAACTCCATAATTAATTCTTAGATCAATTATGAGGATTCCTAGGCATGTTCTCTAAGTTATAAACCACTAATATCTCTTATCATCATCTTATACTTAGAAATTAGCACCTAATCATTTATGAAGGGATCTTGTACATGTCTTACTAATTATGAATCATTTATCCCTGAATTAATCATGCTAGAACAGATTTGCACTTCTTTGTATTAAGGTGTTCTAGAATTCTCATCTCAAGTCCCTTTTTAGTTACTTATTCTTTACTAGCTTCTCTAAATCGATCCTTGCTTCACTCAACATAATTTTACACATTTAACACCTTAGAACAGCATTTATACAGGAGCCAAACATAGAACGAAATCATGAACCCATAAGATCACATAATCTCTTGGGTTGAAATGCATATAAGTTACTAGTTTTCTCTTGGAATGTTTCTGAAACAAAAGGTGTTCTGGTAATCGATTACATGTTCCTAGTAATCGATTACCAGGAGCTCAATTCATTCTGGGTTTTCAAAAACAACCGGGTAATCGATTACACATAATGGTAATCGATTACGTAGGGTTAAACCTTTGAAAAGAAGAACATAATAACGATTACATACGACGGTAGTAATCATGATTACTCCTTCCGGAAAAGTAAAGGACATATGGTAATCGATTACATTATAAGTTCAATTATATGGGTTTCCAGAGAGGTCTGGGCATGAAAAGCCGTAGTAATCGATTACACTACCTCTGGTAATCGATTACCAAGACCAAAAGTCCTTCGAAAACCCTCTGGTAATCGATTACATGGGTGGTAATCGATTACCAGAACTCTAAAATTTAGAAAACATGATTTTGACACATTCCAAACTATTTTAAACCTCTGAGACCTCATAAAACAGTTTTCCAACATTTCCTTGAAAATTATTCATGTATTTTACAAAATCAAACCATTGTTGGTTCATACCAAAACTCATCCATTTCTTTTTTAATGGAGTTTCCTTTTTAGGATACTTAGGGCAAGTCTTTGAGCTCTAGAGTATTTAGGTGATGACAAAATCTTAAACATGCCATGCACTTTATTTTACTCTTCATTAGAAAGTAAAGTGAGAGCATAAAATAAATATGAGATGCAACTTCATTATTATCTTTAAGGATTAAGTGATGACTTGAAATATAAACATGAAATGCAAGCTTGGAATTTAAATATGGTAATGCAAGTTCATTCATTTACTCTTGTGAAATTAGTGATAACATCAAAATAAACATGAGATGCAAGACATAAATTTAAACATGAATGCATCTTGTTTTTGTCTTAGCTAGAGCTCTTGCAAGACTTTTAGGAACATAAACCTCAACCCATTATGTATCATAAGGCAAGCTTTAGAGTTCTTAGCACCTAGACTTCAAAAGTCTTAAGGTTTGAACTCATCATCAAGCTTAAGGAAATGGACCCAAAGTTCATCACTTTGTCTAAACAAAACTACAAGAACTAAGTCATATTCTTTATTTTATTGCTCATAGGCTTCAATCTAGACTGATTCTAGAACGGCCGACCAACTTTAAGGTTGGCAAGGGTAAGCTTAGAGCTCTTTGAAATCATGAGATTAACTTTCTTAACAAAACTTTTGTGATCTACTAGACATATTTTACAAACTTTGTTCAAATCCAAAGAAGAAAAACTGAAATCCTTAAAGGGAAAGAGGAAGAGGAAACCAAAAACTTAAGCCAAGAAAAGAAAGGAAATCCAAGCATGTATGGTCCAAGACCAAGTTGTTTCAAGCTTTAGAGGTTTCTCACATGACAACAACAAATCATTATCTTGAAACCTCATCATCAAGCTCACATTCTTTTTGTAAGAAGGCCTCTTGGCCGAAAAAAAGAAAAGGAAGGAAAAGGAGTTTGAAACCAAGAGAAAAACTAGAAGAAGAACACAAACAAAAATCATCAAAACTTAACCCCTACCTTAAGAAGTCTTGAAGAGATGTAAGAAAGCTTTGTTTTCTAGATGGGGAGAAGGAAATCCTTTTGGAGTCTTGAGGAAGAAATCAGCCAAGTTGAGGGAATTTGAGAGGAATGAGAGAATTTGCAAGAAGTGTGAACTTACCAAGTGAACCAAAGTGTGACAAGGTTCATCAAGGCTTGGTATTTATAGAAAAATGAGACATGTTGGCTGATTTGGGATGGAATGGCTGATGACTTTTCAAGGTCAAGGGAGGAGGAAAATATCTCTTACAAAAGCATGGGCTTAGGCATGGCAAGCATGGTTGGAAGCATGGGCAAGGTATGGCCTAAAGGCATGGGCTTGGAGTGCATCAACTCAACATGTGGCACCATTTGGGGACAGGATTTCGGCCCCCATCATCAGCCAAGGGGAAGGGATTTTTGTTCATGTAATTGTGGTTTAAGGATGTGTTTAAGTGTTTCTATGATTAGGCTTTTTGATTAGGAGTTTGTAAGCAAGTGTTTAGGTGAGAAAATGGTTAATTGAGGTGTTTCAAGACTTGATTAGGAGGGTGATCTTATTAGATTAGTAATTTAAAATAATTCTTTTGGTCAAATGAGGTATGGCTCAATTCCTTAATTTAAGGAAGAGA
This sequence comes from Dalbergia oliveri, assembly GCA_030441495.1. Classification (NCBI taxonomy): domain Eukaryota; kingdom Viridiplantae; phylum Streptophyta; class Magnoliopsida; order Fabales; family Fabaceae; genus Dalbergia; species Dalbergia oliveri. The sequence continues at coordinate 37,730,877 of JAMLFY010000006.1, forward strand.
GAGAAAACACTATTCAAGATTCCATGACTAGCAATCTTGAATTTAAAGAATACAATTAGAGTTTATCTAAGCAATCTTAGGTTCTAATTAACCTTAATAAATCATTTTGACTCTAGATTAATTATCGAAATAAATTAATCTTCGATTAGAGCCTAATATTGCTTAGGTTCGGCGATTGCTTCATTAGGCGCACTGGACACGTTTTAGGGGCAAAATGGTAATTTTGCACTAAAACTGCCAGGGACCTTCCTGCCTCAACTAAACATCAAACATTGCTCATAAACATCATTCTAAACTTCCTGAAAAGTTTCTGGGCTCAAACGGCATCTTTTACCCGTGTAGACACAGGAGGGTATTTGGTCATTTGAGCCGAAGTTTAGAAACCGAGGTTCCCTCCTTGAATATCATTCATAACAACATAATCCTTTCAAACATCGAGTTGACCCATTCAGGGTTGGCAACTGCCCTTTAATTTCAAATGACCTTAGGGTTTCGGTCATTGTACTCTAATAGCGGAAATTCTGGACGCATTACTCCCCTCCTTAAAAGAATTTCGTCTTTTAAACGTTACCTCAGAAAAGCTCGGATACTTCTATGCATTTAATTCCAACTCCATGTGACTCCTCCGTCTTGCTCGTCCCCACGCGACTTTCACCAAAGGAACTGACTTACCCTCGACTGCCTCAATACACCACGGTCCACGATCCTCGCGGTGGGAATGTTGGAAAGTCAGGTCCTCCCTCAGTCTGACATGCTCTGGCTCTAACACATGGCTAGGGTCGGATCCCCAGATTCTCTGTTGAAGCTGGAAGACGTGAAGACGTCATGAAGAGGATACGAACCCGTTCCAACCATCGCTTCAATCTGACTTCACCCTTTGCGATGACTGACCTCTGAGAGGGACACGACTCCGAGATGAGTAGACCGTCTGACCAACTCCGTCCCTTGAGGCACGCGGATATCTTAGTATGTCCCCCTCACAGGCTCACCCTCCTCCTGAGGCTTTTCTTTCTGACTCCTATGGGTCGCGGAGGAGGGCTAGGACGTGATTCTCCTTTAGGCATGCGAGGCGCGTTCAAACTCTGAGCCCACGACGCGGAGGTGCATGCTTTACCTCGATTCCCATGCCTAGTCTCGCTTCGTTGGGCTACATCCGAGGAGCTTTGTCAGGTTCGCCTACTCCCTGACGAGGACGGCGTTGACTCAGTAGGCTTGGAGTGGGAGGGTAGTGATAGTTGGGTGTTTATCTTTTGGGATTATTACCATGTATTTGTCTTTATGTTTCTCATTGTACCTAGCTCTGCCCACTAGTACGGGTAAGACTTTATGTTCTGTTATATTTCTCTTGTGATGTACTAAACTATATTATCTAATGTAATGAGGAATGATGTTTATGATGGATGTGTTCTTTAATGCTTATGTTTTGTATGTTTTATTTGTTCTTCCGCTTCACGTTGTTTATGTTATGCGCAAAGGCTCGCACTTTGTTTTATATAAATCATTTCAAAAAAATTTACCCGTATTATCCGCTAAGTATTTTATAATGAATTTATAGAGAAGTAATAACTAATAATTAGTCTTGATACGTCCTAGGCGTATTAGGGTTAAATATTAGGGTGTTACATTATGGTATCAGAGCAGTTTCACTTCTAGAGCCTTAGGATTGGACCCAACTTAGTTTAGAAGCATGTTACGTTAGTATGTCATGTGTAGTGCTTAGCTATTAGAGATAAGCTATAGGATAGGCATTCATGACCTTGTCCGCTGTTGCCATGGTAACTAGCTCATTTAGTTTGGAATGTTGAGCCTGATCACCTCGGTATTTGTTGACTTGTGTGCTTAGGGACCAATGGCACCCGCAGCAGAATAGGAACGCAAACGCCGCGGTGAACGAGGAGATGAGACTCAGCTCTCTACGCGAAATGGCTAGGGCGATGGAACGCATGTTCGACCGCATGAATCAACCAAGGGACGCTGTCTCAAGGTCCCCGCCGCGAAGCGTGGAACAAGCCCGTTTTGGGGAGTTCCGCAAGGCTAATCCCCAACCTTTCGTGGAGCTCTGAACCCGACAAGGCTGATGAGTGGATCAAGAACATGGAAAAGATCTACTCCGTGGTTACCTGTTCAGGAGGCAAACAGAAAGTCACCTTTACCTGTTGGAAGAACGTACTTCTTAGAGAAGCATTCCCGAAATCCGTGAAGAACGCCAAGGACATTGAGTTCATGCAGTTGGTCCAAGGTGGAATGTCTCGCCAGGACACGGCGAAATTTGAAGATTGATCAAGTTCTCACGGGTTTTCCAAGGGAACCCCGATGAGGTATGGAAGTGTGTTAAGTTTGAGGCCGGTCTAAGGGCCGAACTTAACTTTGCTTGTGGCACACATGGAGATTAGGGACTCGACCCTAGTCAACAAGTGCCGATCATCGAAGAAGGGCACAAGAAGATGAGTGCCGCAAGGGTGGATCGTCCCGTGGTTGGGACCTCAAGCCTGAAGTTCAAGCCATCAAATCAACTCAAATGAGGAACCACTACCATCCCTACCAATCCAATCAGTTCAAGCAACAACAACAACATCATCAACCACAACAACAAAGAGGACCCAACAATCAACCATCTCGGCAACACCCAAGGCCGCCGTTCCCCAACGGCCACGGAAACCGCAACCATCAACAAGGCGAATGGGCGGTCCTCGCAATAACAACAACAACAATCAACAAGGAGGGCCCAATGGGAACAAGAACAAGGCACCCCAAGGAGCCCTCTCTTCCCCGACTCCACAAGCGTGAGTGCCCCCGCTATGGAAGAATCATGGCAACCATCCCTGCCTAGCCGGGCAAGGAGTGTGTTTCATGTGGCAAGCTCGGCCACTATGCGAAGGACCGCAAAGTAATGGAGGGTCGTCAAGTCAGAATCCACCGCAACACCAAGGACGAGTCTTTACCCTCAACGAGAGGACGCACATGGATCCAACGACCTCATCGAAGGTAAGTGCGAACTAAATGGTAGGACCTTAACTGCTATATGACTCTGGTGCTACTCATTCTTTTATCTCACATGCTAGTGTCGAGTCTCTAAATTTGCAAGTTTCTAAGCTTCCTTTTGATCTCATTGTTTCTACTCCTACCAACCATCCTGTACATACATGTAACTGTTGTCTAAATTGCCATCTTACCGTTGAAAATAGATCTTTTGTCATAGATTTAATTTGTTTACCCTTGAAAGACATAGGAGTAATCCTTGGCATGGATTGGCTTCACTAACCATGTGTTGTTAGAGTCATATACCAAATCTGTTATTTTTCGTCATCCCCCTAGCAAGACTAGTCAAACCTTGAAACTTTATGTGAATGTCGTAGATGTCTTCTGGAGTGGGGAGAAAACTAAGGGATATGTCCTTCTAGCCGCTAGCGAGGTAGACTTTGCAGAACATAGATGACATTCCTGTGGTAAGAAGTACCCGAGGTATTTCCCGATAGATACCTGAGTTCCTCCAGAGAGAGGTGGAGTTCTCCATCGAGTTGGTACCGGAAACGGACCTATCTCATAGCCCCGTATAGGATGTCACCCTTGGAGTTGAAGGAATTGAAAACCCAGTTGGAAGAGTTGTTAGAAAAGAGTTTTATAGACCTAAGTGCCACCGGTGTAGCTCGCTTTGTTTGTTAAGAAAAAGGATGGGAGCATGAGATTATGTATAGTTATAGGCAATTGAATCATGTGACGGTGAAGAAAAATACCCTTTGCCTAGGATTGATGATCTTATGGACCAGTTGAAGGAGTGGTATTCTCCAAGATTGATTTGAGGCGGGATACCACCAAATTAGAGTAAGAGATGAGGATATACCTAAAACCGCTTTTAACACGGACGGACACTTTGAGTTCGCCGTGATGTCCTTTGGACTGACAAATGCACCCGGGTTCATGGACTATATGAATAGGATCTTTAGACCCTATTTAGATAAGTTCGTGGTTGTTTTCATAGATGACATACTCATCTATTCAAGACTCACGAGGAGCATGAAAGTCACCTGAAGTTGGTTTTAGAGGTGTTGAAAGAGAAGAAGTTGTATGCTAAGCTCTCTAAGTGTGAATTCTGGTTGGAGGAAGTGAAGTTTTTGGGACATGTAGTATCAAAAGGAGGTATAGCTGTTGACCCTAGTAAGATAGAAGCTGTAATGAATTGGGATAGACCGACACGTATAAGAATACGGAGCTTTTTGGGTTTAGCAGGCTATTACCGTAGGTTTATCAAAGGTTTTTCCAGATTGCTCTTCCCTAACCAAGCTAACTAGGAAGAACACCCGTTTTCATGGAATCCCGATTGTGAAAAGAGCTTCCTAGAGTTAAAGGAAAGGTTGACCTCGACCCAGTTTTGGTTTTGCCCGACCCCAATGTACCCTTCGAGGTATATTGTGATGCTTCTGGAAAAGGTTTAGGATGTGTGTTGATGCAAAATAGGCAAGTGGTAGCTTATGCGTCTAAGAACTCAAGCCTCACGAGGTTAATTACCCTACCCATGACCTAGAGTTAGCCGCCATAGTGTTTGCCTTGAAAATTTGGAGGCATCACTTGTACGGAGTGAGGTTTGAAGTTTTCTCCGAATCATAAGAGTCTTAAGCATCTCTTTGATCAAAAGAGCTAAACATGAGGCAAAGAAGGTGGATGGAGTTTCTAAAGGACTATGATTTCGGCTTAAGTTACCACCCGGCAAGGCCAATGTGGTTGCCGATGCCTTGAGTCGAAAATCATTACGCTTATCCCACATGATGGTCAAGGAAGTTGAGCTCATAGAGAAGTTTAGGGACATGAATTTGGGATGTCAATACAGAAAGAGTGTGAAGATGTGTCATCTTATAGTAACAAGTGGGTTTAAACAAAGGGTGATGATGGCACAAGTAGAAAATGAGGAGTTTAGGGAGACTCTAGAGGCGGTAAGGCTGGAAAGCTTAAGGGTTTTGAGCAAGGGGATGGATTGTGGAGGTTTGAAGGGCGGATGTGTGTACCGCAAGATGGTGACCTCCGAGAAAGTATCTTGGAGGAGGCCCATAAAAGCCACTTCACCATCCATCCTGGTGCCACCAAGATGTCTCAGGATTTAAAGAAGATGTTTTGGTGGCCCGGATTGAAAAAGGACGTAGTAGCCTGGGTTAGTAAGTGCTTGGTCTGTCAAAAGGTGAAGATTGAGCACCAGAAGCCTTCAGGAATGTTGCAACCTTTGCCTATCCCGAATGGAAGTGGGATAGTATATCTATGGATTTTGTGACCAGCCTACCCGAACCCAAGCCGGCCATGACGCTATATGGGTAATAGTGGACAGGTTAACCAAGTTGGCCCATTTCCTACCCATCAAGTTAACCTTTTCCCTAGATAAGTTGGCCCAGTTGTACATCCAAGAGATAGTAAGGTTACACGAGTTCCATCGACGATAATCTCGGCCGAGATCACGGTTCACGTCGCGTTTTGGGAAGCCTTTCAAAAGGCGTTTGGTTCTAAGTTGTGCTTAAGCACGGCTTCCACCCCCAACAGATGGACAATCAAAGAACTATCCAAACATTGGAGGATATGCTAAGGGCATGTGTTTTGGATAGAAAGGGAGTTGGGATAAGTACCCGCTATCGAGTTCGCGTATAACAACGGTTCATGCGAGTATCGATATGGCACCGTACGAGGCCTTGTATGGAAGGAAGTGTCAGTCGCCTTTGTGTTGGCATGATCTCGGAGAACAAAGCATTTTGGGAACCGGATGTAGTGAGGGAAACCACAGAGCAAATAAAAATGATCAAGGATAGAATCTTGATCTCAAAGCCGACAAAAGAGCTATGCGGACAAGCGGCAAAAGCCGTTAGAGTTCCAAGAAGGTGAGCATGTTTTCTGAGGATAACCCCCACTAGGAATAGGTAGAGCCATGAAAGTCAAGAAATTGAGTCCCGATTTCTGGACCTTTGAAATCCTTCAAGAGTCGGGACGCCTACAAAATAGCCCTACCTCCAAATCTCAAATCTTCATGACGTCTTTCACGTCTCCAAGCTAGAAAATATCAATCCGACCCTAGCCATGTGTTAGAGCCAGAGCATGTAGGTTAAGGGAGGACCTAACTTTCATTCCACCAACGAGGATCGTGGACCGTGGTGTCAAGGTTGAGGAGTAAGTTCGTTCCTTTGGTGAAAGTCGCGTGGGACGAGACAAGACGGAGGAGTACACATGGGAGTTGGAATCCGAGATGCGGATGAGTATCCGAGCTTTCTAAGGTAACGAATTTCGAGGACGAAATTCTTTTTAAGGAGGGGAGTAATGTAACGCCCGATTTCTCCTGTTAGTACAAATGACCAAATGCCCCTGAGGTCATTTCTACCGAAATTCGAGGACAGTTGCCCGGCAACCCTCGAATGGGTCAACTTGATGTTTGAAGGGGATTATGCTGTTATGAATGATATCCGAGGAAGAACCTCGTTTTCTCAACTTCGGCTCAAAATGACCAAAATACCCCTGCCTGTGTCTACACGGGTAAAAGGTGCCGTTTAGCCCTGAACTTTTCCAGGAAGTTTAGAATGATGTTTATGAGCAATGTTTGATGTTTAGTTGGGCCGGAAGGTCCCGCAGTTTTAGTGCAAAATTACCATTTTGCCCCTAGAACAGTGTACAGTGAACCTAATGACAATTAAGCAAACCTAAGCAATATTAGGCTCTAATCGAAGATTAATTTATTTCGATAATTAATCTAGAGTCAAAATAATTTATTAAGGTTAATTAGAACCTAAGATTGCTTAGATAAACTCTAATTGCATTCTTTAAATTCAAGATTTCTAGTCATGGAATCTTGAATAGTGTTTTCTCTCTCCAATTCCTTAAATTAAGGAATTGAGCCATACCTCATTTGACCAAAAGAATTATTTTAAATTACTAATCTAATAAGATCACCCTCCTAATCAAGTCTTGAACCACCTTAATTAACCATTTTCTCACCTAAACACTTGCTTACAAACTCCTAATCAAAAAGCCTAATCATAGAAACACTTAAACACATCCTTAAACCACAATTACATGAACAAAAATCCCTTCCCCTTGGCTGATGAGGTGGCCGAAAATCTGTCCCCAAATGGTGCCACATGTTGAGTTTTGATGCACTCCAAGCCCATGCCTTAGGCCATACCTTGCCCATGCTTCCAACCATGCTTGCCATGCCTAAGCCCATACTTTTGTAAGAGATATTTTCCTCCTCCCTTGACCTTGAAAAGTCATCAGCCATTCCCTCCCCAAATCAGCCAACATGTCTCATTTTTCTATAAATACCAAGCCTTGATGAACCTTGTCACACTTTGGTTCACTTGGTAAGTTCACACTTCTTGCAAATTCTCTCATTCCTCTCAAATTCCCTCAACTTGGCTGATTTCTTCCTCAAGACTCCAAAAGGATTTCCTTCTCCTTCCATCTAGAAAACAAAGCTTTCTTACATCTCTTCAAGACTTCTTAAGGTAGGGGTTAAGTTTTGATGATTTTTGTTTGTGTTCTTCAAGAAAGTTCTAGTTTTTCTCTTGGTTTCAAACTCCTTTCCCTTCCCTTTTTCGGCCAAGAGGCCTTTTTACAAAAAGAATGTGAGCTTGATGATGAGGTTTCAAGATAATGACTTGTTGTTGTCATGTGAGAAACCTCTAAAGCTTGAAACAACTTGGTCTTGGACCATACATGCTTGGATTTCCTTTCTTTTCTTGGCTTAAGTTTTGGTTTTCCTCTTCCTCTTTCCCTTAAGGATTTCAGTTTTTCTTCTTTGGATTTGAACAAAGTTTGTAAAAATATGTCTAGTAGATCACAAAAGTTTTGTTAAGAAAGTTAATCACATGATTTCAAAGAGCTCTAAGCTTACCCTTGCCAACCTTAAAGTTGGTCGGCCGTTCTAGAATTTTCTAGATTGAAGCCCATGAGCAATAAAATAAAGAATATGACTTAGTTCTTGTAGTTTTGTTTAGACAAAGTGATGAACTTTGGGTCCATTTCCTTAAGCTTGATGATGAGTTCAAACCTTAAGATTTCTTTGAAGTCTAGGTGCTAAGAACTCTAAAGCTTGCCTTATGATACATAATGGGTTGAGGTTTATGTTCCTCTAAAAGTCTTGCAAGAGCTCTAGCTAAGATAAAAACAAGATGCATTCATGTTTAAATTTATGTCTTGCATCTCATGTTTATTTTGATGCTATCACTAATTTCACAAGAGTAAATGAATGAACTTGCATTACCATATTTAAATTCCCAAGCTTGCATTTCATGTTTATATTTCAAGTCATCACTTAATCCTTAAAGATAATAATGAAGTTGCATCTCATATTTATTTTATGCTCTCACTTTACTTTCTAATGAAGAGTAAAATAAAGTGCATGGCATGTTTAAGATTTTGTCATCACCTAAATACTCTAGAGCTCAAAGACTTGCCCTAAGTATCCTAAAAAGGAAACTCCATTCAAAAAGAAATGGATGAGTTTTGGTATGAACCAACAATGGTTTGATTTTGTAAAATACATGAATAATTTCAAGGAAATGTTGGAAAACTGTTTTATGAGGTCTCAAGATGTTTAAAATAGTTTGGAATGTGTCAAAATCATGTTTTCTCAATTTTCAAGGTTCTGGTAATCGATTACCACCCATGTAATCGATTACCAGAAGGGTTTTGAAGGACTTTTGGTTCTGGTAATCGATTACAAGAGGCAGTGTAATCGATTACTACGGCTTTCATGCCCAGAACCTTTCTGGAAACCCTGATCGATTACATTATAATGTAATCGATTACCATATGTTCTTACTAAAGATTAACCCTAAGTAATCGATTACCTTTATGTAATCGATTACCATATGTTCTTTATTTTTAAAGATTTAACCCTAAGTAATCGATTACCATTATGTGTAATCGATTACCTTGTTTTGAAAACCCAGAATGAATTGAGCTCCTGGTAATCGATTACTAGGAACATGTAATCGATTACCAGAACACCTTTTGTTTCCAGAAACATCCCAAGAGAAAACTAGTAACTTATATGCATTTCAACCCAAGAGATTATGTGATCTTATGGGTTCATGATTTGGTTCTATGTTTGGCTCCTGTATAATGCTGTTCTAAGGTGTTAAATGTGTAAAATTATGTTGAGTGAAGCAAGGATCGATTTAGAGAAGCTAGTAAAGAATAAGTAACTTAAAAGGGATTTGAGATGAGAATTCTAGAACACCTTAATACAAAGAAGTGCAAATCTGTTCTAGCATGATTAATTCAGGGATAAATGATTCATAATTAGTAAGACATGTACAAGATCCCTTCATAAATGATTAGGTGCTAATTTCTAAGTATAAGATGATGATAAGAGATCTAAAGTGGTTTATAACTTAGAGAACATGCCTAGGAATCCCTCATAATTGATCTAAGAATTAATTATGGAGCCTTAGGCGAAGATGGATCTTAAAAGGGTCACGAATGGAGATTCTAGAGCCCCTTAAGCAAATGATATATTTTCTGCCCTTTTATGTTGAGTGCTGATGGAATCTTGGTGAGTTCAAATCTTAGAGGAAAAGTTTAAGTGCCAACCCCTTGAGGGTAATAATGATGCAAATACAAGTTTAAAGCCCGTAAGGGTCAAAGCATAAGATACTATGAGATAGGTGGACGAGAGAGATATGATTATGTTAGTTCCTTGAGCATGAAACTTTATGTGCATAATTTGATGAAATGTTGTGTTTGAGATGCATAATGTTTCAAAGATATGAATGAAATTGAGAAATATGCTCATGTGAACTAGAAAGTTATGGCAATGAGAAAGTTCCATGAAAATGATGCATGTGACTGAAATTATGTGGCATGACTCAAATTTGAGGAAATTCGGAGAGTAGCTGTTATGCCGCGAATTTCCGTCAAATTTGAGGGACAAAAAGAAAGTTTTTGAGAAATATGAAGTTTAAAGTTATATGCCGAGACGCATTTCTCCTGCTCTGAGGAGAAAGTAAACCCGTGGGGGTATGGACGTCGAGCCATACCGAAGCGGACAAAGTCGCTGGTCTTAACCAGTGATGCGTTTCGAAGAATGAAAGTATATGATGTTTAAGGTGACACACCGAGACGTACTTCTCCTGCCGTGAGGTAAAACCGTGAGGGCATAGACATTAGCCTGCCAAAGCGGACAAAGTCGCTGGTCTTAACCAGTCGATGCGTTTCGAAGAAGGAGAAAGTCCCATGATGGGTGATCCTTAGGCCCCTACCCGTACTCTGGGAGTCGGGATTATGATGATTATGATTATGTTTATGATTCGCTTATCAAGAGGATAAGTAAGAACTAGTGACGACTAGTTAAGGTATGAGCTCATAGCCTAGTTTAAGGGTGCGGTTACTATATTATTGGTGTCACAAGTATGAGAAAAGGAAAGATGTTCAAAGAAAAGTTTCATGCCACTCAAATGTTGTTTGAATTATTGTTTGATTTACCTAAAGTGCTACCATGCATCCATGAAACATTATGTTGCATACATGCATTAAGAATCATTATAAAAGACATGGACCTTGGACAAAACCTTTGTGAAAACCTCATAATGAACCTATGCATGCTCAACCTTTTCATAATAAACCCAAGGTTCCTGGGACGTAAACGATGGCACTAGGATAGAGGACTTCCTCCTGAGATTCTTTAGAAGAATTCTCACCCTCTCTCTCTTCTTTCCGTTACGTCTTCAGATATCGATGGCGTCGTTCGTGATTTTCATTGACCCGCCTACATGGGAGGTGCACTATGACCCGAGCATCAGTCCTACCACTTCAAGGGTCATTGCGAGGTGCGCGTTTTTGCATACGTGGGACGCCCTTTTGCTTTCCCCGTCTCCAGCTATCGCTTCAATCCGACTTCACCCTTTGGCGACGACCTGATCTTTGAGAGGACACGACCCGAGATGAGCAGACCGTCGTGCCCAACCTTCCTCGTTGAAGGCATACGGATATCCTGAGTATGTTCCCCGTTCTCGATCAAAGGCTGATCCTTCGGAGGGATCTTCCTCTTCGTTTCCTATGGGTCACGGAGGAGGTAGTGAGGACACGGTCACCCAGCCGAGGCATGCGAGGCGCGTTCGACAGCGAGAGGCGACCACGATGCGGAGGCCATGCCGTTCCCTCGATTCCCATGCCTAGATCTCCGCTTCGTTGGGCTACATCCGAGGAGCTTCGTCAGTCGCGGGCTACATCTCCCCAACCGAGGATCGGCGTCACCAGGAGGCTTGGAGTGGGAGGGTAGTGATAGTTGGGTGTTTATCTTTTGGGATTATTACCATGTATTTGTCTTTATGTTTCTCATTGTACTGCAAGCTCTGCCCACTAGTACGGGTAAGACTTTATGTTTCTTATATTTCTATTGTGATGTACTAAACTATATTATCTAATGTGATGAGGAATGATGTTTATGATGGATGTGTTCTTTAATGCTTATGTTTTGTATGTTTTATTTATTCTTCCGCTTCACGTTGTTTATGTTACGCGCAAAGGCTCGCACTTTGTTTTATATAAATCATTTCAAAAAAAAATTTACCGTATTTTCCGCTAAGTATTTTATAAATGAATTTAAAGAGAAGTAATAACTAATAATTAGTCTTGATACGTCCTAGGCGTATTAGGGTTAAATATTAGGGTGTTACACTAAGCACGGCTTATCACCCACAAATGGACGGTAATCCAAGAAAACCATCCAAACCTTAGAGGATATGTTAAGGGCATGTGTTTTGGATTTGAGAGGAAGTTGGGACAAATACCTGCCATTGATTGAATTTGCATATAACAATAGTTATCATATGAGCATTGGTATGGCACCGTATGAGCCCTATGGATGGAAATGTCAATCGCCTTTATGCTAGTATGAACCCAGAGAGCAAAGTTACTTTAACTAATATTGTGAGGAAACGCAGAACAAATCAAGAAGATTAGGGATAAGATTCTCACTGCTCAAAGTCGATAGAAAAACTATGCGGACAAGGCTAAGCCACTAGATTTTCAAGAAGGGACCATGTTTTCCTAAGGATCACCCCTACCATTGGCATAGGTCAAGCAATGAAAGTTAAGAAATTGAGCTCCATATTTCTTGGACCATTTGAAATCCTTAGCAAAGTCGGCTCTGGAACTTACCGTATAGCCCTTCTCCCAAAGTTCCAACCCAAGCCATGTGCTAGAGCCAGAACATGTATAATTAAGGGATGACCTAACATTTAACTTACCACCCATGAAAATCGTTGATTGAGGAGTTAAGCAATGAAAAACAAGACCGTACCTTTGGTCAAAGTCACGTGGATGTGGTGGATCGAAGAACTCACATGGGAGTGGAATCAACATGCAAGGCGCAGTGCTTAGCTGTTCTAAGGTAATGAATTTCAAGGGCGAAATTCTTTTTAAGGAGGGGAGTAATGTAACGCCTCGAATTTTCTAGTGTACAAATGACCGAAATGCCCTGAGGTCATTTTACTCTAAATCATCGGCCGGCCATCCTCAAGGGGATGTTTTGATGATGATGGGGATTTCTTGTGATATGTGAGGTAATAGAGTAGAAGAATCTCATTTTTGAGTTGACGCGAAATTACCAAAATACCCTATGGCTTTTGCACCCGATTGTGTGCTTGAACCCGAACTTTATCAAAAGGTTTTAAATTATGTTTTAAGCTATGTTTAACTACCTGGTTAAGCCCGGTGGTCTCCAGGTTTTGAGGAAAATTACTGTTTTGCCTGGCTTTGTGCATTTTGCGCCTAATGACGTAATTAGCAAAACTTAAGCAATATTAAGCTCTAATTAAAGATTAGTAAATTCTAATTACTAATCTAGAGTCAAATAATTTATTAAGGATGATTAGAACCTAAGATTGCTTAGATACATCTTACCTCTATCTTAAAAACCAAGATGCCATGTCATGGAATCTTGAATAGTATTTCTCTCTCAATTCCTTAAATCAAGGAATTGTATTTGTGAAAGGATTTGTCTAAATTGAGTTCATATTTCATTAATAAAGCAAGAGCAACTCCTTAATCATGTCTTGATAGCCTTAATTACCCATTACTTTACCTAAACACTTACTTACAAATTCCTAATCAAAGATACACCTAAACGCACACATAAACCAATATTAAAATGAGATTTTCTCCCCATTATGCCTTAAACATAACTAGCCACACCCTCCTCCACCAATCAATCACATGTTGAAATTCAAACACTCAAAGAACCATGCTTAGAACCATGCTTAAGCCATATCCAAGCCCATACCTCACCATGCCATTGACCATACTCACAACCATACTAATCAAGGAGATATTTCTGCTCTCCTTTTCCTCCCAATAGCATCGGCCACTCCTCCTCCCCTAAGGCCATCCATGAGCTTTCATTTCCTCTATAAATATGCAAGCTTGAAAGCTCTTTGGATCCTTTACACACCTTGCAAATCAAAGAAGTCTTTTTCCTTCATTCTCCTAAACACAACTTCTCTTCCTCCTCCTTGGCTCAAAACTTCCTCTTCAAGCTCTAAAGAAGATTTTCTTTCCTTCTCATCTCAAAGGACCAAGCTTTCCTTCATCCATTCAAGCAAACTCTTGGTAGGGAGTTGTCTTTAAGCTTATTTTCTTGCTTTGTTAAGATTTGTTCTTATTTTAAGATGATGGTTGAATGATCTTCCTTAAGCTTTCTCATTTGGTTTTCCTTTTCCCTTGTTTTCCTTTTCGGCCATTAAGGCCTTGATGATGTTCCATGATAGCTTGATGACGAGAGTTTCTAGATGATGACTATGAGTTCATCACCATGAAACCTCTAAAGCTTGAGTTTTGTTTTTTAGCAAGTGATAATGTTATATGGTTAAAGAGGTAATCTTGAGCTTAGAACTTAAAGAAATGCATTCATATTTATCTTTCAAGCCCTTGCATTCATGTTTATATTTTTGTCTTGCATATTTATTTTCAAAGTTATCACTTGAAACATAAAGATTAAAATAAAGAAATGAGACTTGCAAAGCATGTTTACTTTCATGTTAGTATTCAAGTTCCTAGAGCTCAAAGATTTTCCTTGAAAACCCAAATAGAAACTTGGACCATGGCTAGTTTATGTACTTTAGCCATGGTGCAATGTTGTTTTGGAGTTGCTAAATATGAAAAAGAGTTAAAAAGGGGTTTTTAGAAAAATGTAGCAAATGGTTTTGAAGTGGAAGAACACTTGGAAACATGTTAGAAAACTTGTTCTCTTGAAAATTTGAAATTCTAGTAATCGATTTAAACCCTATGTAATCGATTACCAGAGTGTATATTTGAAAAATTTTTAGATTCTGGTAATCGATTACCAATTGAGGTAATCGATTACCAAGGGGTGTTCTTCGTACCCAAAACCAGTATAGTACCCCAGTAATCAATTAATAGTTCATGTAATCGATTACCATGATGTTCTTCATTTTCCAGAAACGAGTTTGGTTTCTGGTAATCGATTACAGAATTTCTTACGATTACCAGGACTTCAAATGTACAAGTATGAGTGTTTTGATTTCGATGGAATGAATCTATGATATGGATGCTATGTGATGATTGAAATCTTACATGTTTACTTATTTGGAATACACGTGACATGATTTATATTGCTTAGTATACCATGAAGTTACATATGTTAATGAGCATAAAAAGTATGTGGTATGAGGAATTTATGAATTGCATCTGTTATGACATGCTAAGACTTAAGGTGACTAAGAAACAAGGGAAAATGATCCTTTGGACTCACCAAACTAAAGTGTCGAAAGGTTATTCCCTAGCCCGTACTCTCAAAAGGGTGGAGTTGGGACTTTAACTTATCAAAAGGGATAAGTATATGCTAGTGATGACTAGTGAGGTGTGAAGTTATAACCTAGAGGTACTCCCAAAAGGGTGGAGTATAGGGTGGCCCAAAGAAATGATGATAAATAAATTTGAAGTCACCTAAAGAACTAAGCAATGCAATATGAGAATCATGTTCTATGCATAGTATTTATGAGGAGATGATGAGATGTATGTTAAGTAGTTATGTTTGGGCATGACATGTTAAAATATGATGCATTACAAGGCGCATGTTAAATAAATGGGCCTCGGTAAAGGATGTTTTAGAACTTAGTAAATGAATCATTGTATGTTCACTATTTCATAATAAAAACCCGAGGTTCTTGGAGACTGTGATGATGACACCCTAGATAGGAGTTTGCCCTACTAGAATTCTTTAGCAAGATTCTCACTTCTTTTCTCTTTTCCGTCATTGTCTTCAGATACCAATGGCGACCTTCGCCTATTCATTGACACCCCCACATAGGAGGTACATTACGATCCTGAGCATCGCTCATATCATTTTGAGGGACGATGCGCTGTTAGAGTTTTTGTCTTCTTGGGATGTCCGTTCGCACACCCCGTATCTAGTTATCGATTCTCTTCGACATCCCCATATGGCGACAACATGGTCTTTGAGTGCGCACGCACGCGCAACAGAGATTCTACGCACGTATCCCTCCTCGTCTGTCGTGACTTCCTCACTATGTCTCCCATTTGAGGAATTCCAGACGGATCCATCAAGAGGAAATGCCCACACATATGTACTCCAAGAGCTCTTCCCTACTCCCCACGGATGAGGGAGGGTAGCAGGAGGGTGATTCACCGCAGTTGGCAAGGAGGCCATCCATGCGTCCGCGGCACGAGCATCACACGTGCCGCCACCGAGGGAGTCCACTCATGGATATGTTACGTTCTCCGTTCAGGGTCAGCCATAGAGTTCTTGGAGGGCTTCTAGTGCACACATACACCTTAGTTTAGGATAGCCTTCTTTTGTTTTGAGGTTATCTACCTTAAGTGCACTAGTTGGGTATGTTTTTCTATGTATTTCTTTTCCCATGCATTTGCTTTCATTATGGTTATGTACGAACTTAACTCACCCTTTGGGTGGGATTATATTACATATATATGGTGTGCTTATGGATGTTCATATAATGGAGCCTATGTGATGTTCTTCTTTATGATATTCTTTGAAATGTTCTCTCTATCTCATTAATCATTTACGTTATGAACGCTCACTTTTTATTTATATGTTAAAAAAAGTGTCTCATAATTTCATTAAGTATTTTTAAAGTATGATTAAAGAACTGAAACAAAGAGTAATATCTATAATCAACTAGAATACGTCCTAGGCATATCAAGTTAATTATTAGGGTGTTACCCAAAGAACCATGCCTTAAACCATTCCTTGGACCATACTTAGCCATACCTCTAACCATGCCTTTGAATGACTAATGTTTGAAGATATTTTCCTCCCCAAAGGCCATGAGAAGCCGTTGACCTTCCCCCTATTTCAGCCTCATTGTTTCATTTTTTCTATAAATACCATGCCTTAGTGAACTTGGTTATACTTTAGAACCTTTGCTAACTTGAAGCTTTCTTCCAATTCTCTCCTTTTCCTCTCAAATTCTCTTCATCTTGTTTTCCTCCTCCATCACCAAAGAGACCTTCCCACCATCACCAAACACCATAAACAACCTTGAACCACCACTCCCCCATCTCAAACCACCTTTCAAACACTAAGCCTTTCCATTCCCAAGCTCACACTTTCAAGGAAAATTCACTTTCCCTCTTTGGCCGAATCATCATCACCATCAAAGAGAAGATTTTGTCTTCTCACTTCATCAAGAACCCAAGCTTTCTTTCATCTCATCCAAGACTTCTTTTGGTAGGGGTTTATTTTCAAAGTTTTGTTTACTTTCTTTAAGAAAGTTTTAGTTTTCTCTTAGTTTTCAAAACTCTTTCTTTTCTCCTTTTTATTTCGGCCTTAGAGCCTTGTTGATGAGAAAAACTTTGGATTGATGATGAGGTTTCAAGATAATGGTCTTGTGGATACCATGTGAGAAACCTCTAAAGCTTGAAAACTTGGTCTTGGACCAAACATGATTTCGGTTTCCTTTTCTTTTCCTTACTCAAGATTTCGGTTCTCATCTCCTTTCTTCCTCCATGATTTCAGTTTTCATTTCCTTTATTTGTACAAAGTTTGATAAAAATGTTGAGTAGCTCACTAAAGGTTTTGTTTAAGAAACTTAATCACATGTTTTCAAAGAGCTCTAAGCTTACCCTTGCCAACCTTAAAGTTGGTCGGCCGTTCTAGAGTTACTCTAGATAGAAGCTTGTGAGCAATAAAATAAAGAATATGAGTAGTTCTCTTTATTTGTTTTGATAAGTGTTGATGTTTATCTCTTAATCCATTTTCTTGAGCTTGATGATGATGTTCAAACCATAAGACTTCTTTGAAGACTTGGTGCTAAGAACTCTAAAGCTCACTTTATATTGTTAGATACATGTTGGGTTAAGGCTATTGATGTTCCTCTAAAGTCTTGCATGAGCTCTAGTTAAGATAAAATAAGTTTGCATTCATGTTTAAGTTTATGTCTTGCATATCATGTTTACTTTTAATACCATCACTAAGCTCTCAAGAATAAATAAATGAACTTGCATTTTCATGTTTCAATTTCCAAGCTTGCACTTCATGTTTATATTTCAAGTTATCACTTAATCTTTAAAGATAATAAGGAGGTTGCATCTCATATTTATTTTATGCTCTCACTTTATTTTGTAATGAAGAATAAAACAAAGTGCATAGCATGTTTATGTTTATGTCATCACTTAAATATTCTAGAGCTCAAAGACTTGTCCAAATATCACAAGTAAAGTCTTAGAAAATGGAAGCCTTCCTTGAATGCTATCTTGGCCTTGTGATGATGATGATGAACTTGGTATGAGTTGCATCTAATCACAAGTGTCAATAGCCTATGTCTTGAAATTTTTCTAAGCATAGGTGAATTTAGAGAATATTATGAACATGATTTTATGTTTTAAATCTACCCTATGGGAAAAATGATTTAGCTACTGCCCTTACTCACATTTACATGATTTTAATGAGATAAATTAGTTTCTAAAAGAGTTTTGAGTTCCTAAATTATTCCAAGAGAAAACTAGTAACTTATATGTATTTAAAATCATGAATTCATGTGATTATGTGAGATATACAATTCGATTTCTGCCTTGTTTGTTTGGCCACTGTATTGATGCTATTTTATGGAGTTAAAATGTGTAAAATTGTGTTTGAGTAAGGCAAGGACCGATTTAGGAATGTTAGGAAAAAACAAGTAACTAAAAAGGACTTAAAATGAGGATTCTAGAACACTTAAGCACAAGAATTATAAATTCTGCTTCAGCATAATTGAACTTAGGGAAAATGGTTTACAATTAGTAGATATGTAAGGGAATCTCTGATAATTGGTTTAGGAATTGAATATAGAGCCTTAGGCGAAGACGGGACTTAGAAATGGTTAAAGACATAGATTGTAGAACCCCAAACCGAATGATAACCATCATACCCAATCTGTGCAAGGCTGTTTGGAGGTGTTAGTAAGTATAAAAATTAGAGATAATTATAAGTAAAGATCCTTCAGGTGCATTGGAGATCTGTTATGGGTGTTAGGATAACTAGAACACGAGTTTTAAGACCCGTAAGGGTCAAAGCATAATATACTATAAGATAGGAAAGATGATGAGAGTAAGTGACCGAGTGAACACATAGTTATGATATATCGAGGTATGTGAAAGTATTAATGGCATGTGTATGAGAATATGTGAACTTATGACGTGATTGTTATGATAATATGGTATGTTATGATTGAATGCGGAAGGATAGGAGATAATGATGAAATGGGTGAACATGTTTATATGATTTTAAAGGTTTGCTTAGTTGAGATATTGAATGAGGAAGCATGTGTTAAATGAGTTATGTGGCATGACTCAAATTTGAGGAAATTAATATACAGTCATTGTGCTATCGATTTTCCATCAAATTTGAGAGACTTAAAGAAGTTTTTGAAAGAAAGATTTTAAAAGTGACATGCCGAGACGCATTTTTCTTGCTAATGAGGAGAAAGTAAACCTGGGGTATGGACACGAGCCATACCGAAGCGAGACAAAGTCACGGTCTTAACCAGTTGATGCGTTTCATAGACCGAGACATACTTCTCCTGCTGGTGAGGAGAAGGTAAAATCATGAGGGCATTGAAGTTAGTTTGCCAAAGTGGACAAAGTCACTGGTCTTAACTAGATGATGCGTTTTGAAGAAGGAAAAAGTCCCATGATGGATGATCCTTAGGCCCCCTACCCGGGAGTCAGGACTATTATGATTGTGATTATGTTATGCTTATCAAGAGGATAAGTAAGAACTAGTGACGACTAGTTGAGGTATGAGCTCATAGCCTAGCATAGGGTGGCAATGATACTAGGTTTGATACCTTTATGTCACAAGTTTGAGAAAAGAGAAAAGGATGTGAAGTTCCATACTTACGAAAGAGAAAGGTTTTCATGAGAAGTTACATGCCACTTATATGATGATAAATTGTTGATGTCATGTTTTATTGGTTTACTTGTATAAGGTATTGTCATGCATTCATGCTTTGCTATGCTGCATTCATGTATTAAGATTCATTATAAAAGAAAACACGGACCTTGGATAATTATTTTTATAAAACCTCATAATAGACCATTGCATGTTAAATCTTTTCATAATAAACCCAAGGTTCCTGGGATGTAAACGATGACATTAGGGTAGGAGGATTCCCCGAGATTCTTTAGTAAGATTCTCACCCCTCTATTTCTCTCTTCCCGTTACGTCTTTAGATGTTGAT
This sequence comes from Dalbergia oliveri, assembly GCA_030441495.1. NCBI lineage: Eukaryota > Viridiplantae > Streptophyta > Magnoliopsida > Fabales > Fabaceae > Dalbergia > Dalbergia oliveri. The sequence goes on from JAMLFY010000006.1 coordinate 37,750,565, forward strand.
GGCGACGTTCGTGGTCTTCATTGACACGTCAATTGGAGGTGCACTTTGACCCGGATCATGGTCGTATCATTTTGAGGGTCGTTGTGCTTCCGCATTTTGCATACATGGGATGCTCGTTCGCGCATCCGGTTTCCAGCTTTCGCTTCACTCCTACCTCACCGTATAGCGACGACATGATCTTAGAAAGGACCTAACCCCACGACGAGTAGACTCATCGTACCCGTCCATCATCCTCCATGGCTAGAGCTTACCCAATACGTCCCACTCATTCGCGTGATGGGATTGACTTGTTTGAGGACTCCCCACCTACGTCTACTCGAGGGTTCTCCTGCCTCGGTGCTCGTGGACATGGGTAGGGGCGTGAGATCCTGTCACCAGCTGAGGCTTGCGAGGCGAGTGCGACAACCTGGAAGCGCCCGCACCGAGGAGGCCATGTTGTTCCCCACTCCGCATGCCCATGCCCCCACTTCGTTGGGCCACGATCTAGGAGCTCGAGCAGTTCATGGGACACATTTCCCCATCCCCAAAGGACCAGCATCACTAGTAGGTTTAGAGGGGGTAGCTATAGCTGGGTTTGATCTTTTGGGGCTTCCTTACTTGTTGCTTATGTTTTCCTTTCTATTTACGCATTTTCCTTTTATATGTATCATGAGTTTTGCCCATTTTATATGGGTATGACTTATTTTAGTTTTTCAGTTGATGTATCCAGAATCATGTATTCAACTATGTTATTTAATATTATGATATTTGCTTCTATGGATAAATGTGTTCTTTATTGCTCTTAACTTGTATGATTAAGTTCTCTCCTGTTTTACGATTTGCTCTTGGTAGTACGCGCATGGCTCACGTTTTGTTTTACATGTTTCAAAACAAAAAAATTTTACCCATATGTTTGCTAAGTATTTTAATAAAAGGAATTTAAAAGAGTAATAACTAATAATTAATCTCAATGCGTTCTAGGCCTTTGGGTTAAATATTAGGGTGTTACACCATAGGCCAAATTTTATTAGTCCGTAGAGGTCAAAGCGCAAAGTTTCTCATTTTTTATGCTTAACAAATGCCAATGCTTCTAAAACTTTTTCTAAACATTATAAATGATATTTTGAATACATAGACACATTCAAAATCGTTACTAACTCTAATTAACTTCTTTTGGCCAAAATTCCATAATGGTAGTTTAAGGCACAACTTGCCACATTTTGCAAAGCGTCCAAACTAACACTTTCAATTACTCTTTTAAGCACTTAAGACACCAAATAATTTTCATGACAATGGGCAGTACCAAACATTACCAATCAGTAGCCATAAAATCCAATTTCTAAAAGCTTTGAAAACCACATTTTTTTTTATCCTTTCTAATTACTAGTTTTTCCTAAAGTGCTAAAAACAATTTTCACAACCATTATTAGCAACTTTTACACATATAAACAACACCAAACACCTTAGAGATTTAATAAATGTAAATCAGTAACCATGATTTTAATTTCTAAAAGCATGGGAAATCACATTTTTAATCTTTCCTAGTTACTAGTTTTTCCCAAAATGCTAAAAATAATTTTTACAACAATTATTAGTAAGCTTTACACATCTAAACAATGCCAAACAGCACCTTATAGGTTTAATTAATGCCAATCAGTACCCATAATCTTAATTTATAAAAGCTTGGGAAATCACATTTTTAATCTTTTCTAGTTACTAGTTTTTCCCAAAATTTATTCTAAGACATAGAACACACTTGAAACTATTTTATCTCTTTGAGAACTTAAAAATACCAATGATACATCAAGTAGCAAAACTAGAGATTTCATCAATAGGTTGTTAATCACTTAGAGATCATATGTCCATTCCCCTTGAGTTCCTAATCTTTCAAAAATTCTTTGTACATCCTAGAAACAAGATTCAAGCCTCAAAGTAAAATAAAACCAACTTCAAAACCCAAAATCCTGACAAGGCCGAAATGTACACATTAAAATGTGTCCATGATCAAAATTTTCATTTAAGATAAAGGAGACAACTCTTGAGCTTTAGAGATTTAGGTGATGGCTAGAATCATAAACATGCCATGCAATCTCATTTTAATCTTTATCATTATAAGGTGGTGCCTTGGAAACATAAATATGTTGTGCAAGACTTGAAATATAAATATGAGAATGCAAGTTCACTTTCTTATCTTTAAGAGTTAAGGTGATAACTTGAAATTTAAATATGATATGCAAGGCTTGGAATTTAAAATGAAAATGGATTTCTTTTCTTTAAGAGTTAAGGTGATAACTTGGAATTTAAATATGATATGCAAGGCTTGGAATTTAAACATGAAATGCAAGAGCTTGAACATAAACATGAATGCAATCCACTTTTATATCTCTTTAAGCTCCAAACTCAATACTTTTTAAAGAATGAAACTCTCTAACCCCAATCAATCTTAACAAATGGGAGTGAGCTTTAGAGTTCTCAATACCATGGTTCCAAGAACCTCATTTCTTGGACTCACCATCAAGCTCAAAAAGAAACAACCAAAGAAAACTAACAACATTCCATTTCTCATATTCTTTGAAAACCAAAAATTAAGCCTTGATAGTTTCACAACCAACATCAAGAACCCTCATCATCAAGCTATGGTCTTGACCATCAACCAACAACAAAACCAAAATCAAAAAAGAAGAACAAGAGAAAGAACATAAAAATAAAATCCCTACCAAGAGTGTTTTCTTTGTTTGCAAAGAGAAAGCTTGATCTTTTGTAAAGAAATGAGAAGAACAAATCTTCTCTTTGAGACAAAATAGGTTCGGCCAAAGGGAAAAGAAATGAAGGGGGAATTTTTCTTGTGTTCTTTTGTTTGGGAATGGAAAGGATAGGTGTTTGGGAGTTGATCTATGGTGGATATGTGGTGGTTTGAGGTTGAGAGCTTGGGTGGAGGTTGGGAATAAAGACTCTAGGAGGTGGAGGAGGAAGAAGAAGAGAGCTTTGAGTTTAGAGAGAAGAGGGAGTTTTTTTACCAAACTTAGTGAGCAAGATTGCAACAAAAAAGCAAATGGTAAGGAATGAGAGTTTTTGAGTGTTTATGTGTTGAAAAAAATTAAAATATGATAGAGAAATTGGGAGAGGAGTCCAAGCCAAGGGGCTATTTTGGGGGGAGTTTTCATGTTTCATGTGTGTTAGGGCATGTATATAGATTTAATTAGGTAATGGGTTAGGAATTGGCAATTAAATATTTGGGTCAGTAACCATGTGTTTAAGGCTTTCCAAGACATGATTAAGGACTGGTTTTACACATTTAGCGGAGTTAAGTTCCATTAGTTTGAAATTCAAATTCCAACATATATCCTAATTTAAGGAAAAGAGAGAGAAATACTATTTGCCTTTGTCATTTTGGGTCTTATAAGCTCTTGGAATAAGAATGGATTTAAATTTCCCTAAACAATCTTAGGCCTTAATTAATCTCAATTAATTATTTTAACTCAAGATTAATAATTAAAATTAATTTATCTTTAATTAGAGTCTAATATTGCCTATATTTCCTTAATCACTTAATTAGCTCATTTAACAAACTACAAGTAACAAGGTAATTTTATGTAACACCCTAATATTTAACCCAATACGCCTAGGACACATTTAAGTTAACTATTAGAATTTACTCTTTTGTTCTAGTCTTTGTCGTTAACTCCTGAAAATACTTTAGTAAAAATAAGGATAACTTTTTTTTTTGAAATAAAACGTGAGTCGTGTGTACTAAGTAAAACCCATCATTTGTTCTTATGTATAGAAAAGAAATAAAAACAAGTCACAACATCTACAAGTACAAACACAACAATCACGTGAACATAATCACATCATCATATATAATAATAGCATAAGTATTAACCATTCCATAAAACGCGGAATAGACTAAAAAGGTATCAAGCCCACTAACAGAGGTTGGGCTAGGTATAACAATCCCAAAAAAGACATAAATAGTATATGGATAGAACTAAAACAACCTACTAACATCTCCTCCTATTACTCCTACTAGGATAAGCCTAGAGTAGATAACCTCTAACAAAAATATCAAAAGAAGGCTATCTTTTCAACAGATATTCATAAGCACTCTAAGAGGTCCACCATCAACACCTACCAACGACACTCTGAGAAGGGGAGGTATCCGAGCACATGACCAAGGTCGGTAGGAGTAGCAAGATGACCCACAAAATGATAAGACTGGTTAGTAGGATCAAAGTGCATCTCCCAGGTGGGAGCGTCATAGATCATTAATGTAACCATTGCCTTATGAAGACGAGATGGAAAAGAAAGAAAGAGGAAATGAGAAACTTATACAAGAATCTCAATGGGCTTTCGCCCCAAACAAATGTCATCATCTTCATCCTTAGGAACCTCAGGTTTCATTGTGAAAATAGTGTACATAAATAAAATTCATTTATTAAGTTCCAAATACCATTATCCAAGGCCCATATCTTTTAGCATGAATCTTAATGTCATAAATGCATTATACCAAATTATGAAATGCATGTGAATGCTATGCAACATACCACAAGACTTGTATGAATTATCATAACATAAGGAACATAATTCATTTTAATATGATCTTTCCTCTTTACTTTCTTAGGTGACTTAACTTTCTTGTTCTTTTCAAAGGGGCCACCCTAATACTCTCTTCTGAGAGTTTTAGGTTATGAGCTCATACATAACTAGTCATCACTAGTCTACACTTATCCTCGATAAGCTAATTTCCAACTCCCAAAGTGCGGGATATGGGACATAGGATCACCTTTCATAACCATTAATTCCTGGAGTCTAAAGGATCACCTCCCATAACCATTAATTCCTGGAGTATGAAGGATCCCCTTATTATACCACTTCTCATAACCATTAATTTCTGGAGTTTAGAGGATCATTTCCATGTGTCTTATGTCACCTCTAATCTTAGCATGTCATTTAGAGATGCAAACATGAGCATATAAACATAACTTATCATTCATCATTTAATGCTCAAAATTCCATAATTTTTCTAAGTCCACAAATTTGGCAAAAATTCCAGCATAATCCTGGGAATGGAATTTTCCCAAATTTGCTTCTTGTCATATAACATATCAAACATGCATCTCAATCAATTATTCATAATCACAACATGCCATAAATCATCATGTAATTGATCACCTAAGCATACATCACATTCTTTGCATATATCCATAAGCATGAAAACATCATAAAAACATTTATAATAGAGAAGTGAATACATTGATTCATAAAAGTATATTTCAAAAACAACCATTCAAAACTTTTGTCAATAACACAAGCTTGAGGCATTCTAACCATGGACAAGGTTAGAAACCAATAATGCTTGAACAAATAAAAAGAAATCCCTACCTTTTATGTAGGGTCTAAAAAGAGTCGTTTCTTTTCTTTCTTAGTTTGAGCAAGAGTCCCTGGAGTAGATGAACCTCCTTGAATCTTGGCTCTAGAATTTGAATGTTTAAGAAAGTATTTCTTATAGAGTTAAAGATTGTAACTCTTGTAAGGGCTAGTGATAGTTTGGGTTTAGAATTTAAGTATTTGGATGAAGTTTAAAAGTGAAGAGAAGTCTTTGAAGAAAAGAACATAAGAAGAAATAGTAGAGAAAGAATAAGAGAAAGAATACTTAGGGAGTTTCTTAGCCTTGAAGACTAGCAAGAGAGTATGTATTTTACAAGAGTTAGAGGATGTAGCTCTTGCAAAGCATGGTGAGGTCTCTTTGTGACTTTGAAAATGGAATGAATGGAGAGAGTTTGAAGAATATTTATAGTGGAAGGAAGAAGAATGAAACACTTGAAGAACTAATGCTTAAAGCAAGATTTATGCAAACATGTTGGCCAAATTTTGGGATGATAAAATACTCCATGTTTCATGCAAACATGTAGGCTTAATTTTGGGATGAAAATGCTCCATGTTTTATGCAAACATGTTCGCCTATTTTTTGTAATTATTAAAGTAGTGGCATTATAATAATTTCTTTAACCAAGACAAAGGTATTTTTGTAATTAGGCAATGACTGGTATTCTTGTAATTCTATTTATAAAATAAGGTGTCTTTGTTATTTATTACTAAGGCAAGGGCAATTTGATAATTTCTTTTACATAGGAAGGTATTTTCATAATTTCTACTTAATGATGGCATTTTTGTAATTCTTTGCATCTTTCTCTAACCACTTGATTATTGTAATGCCCGATTTTGTGTGCAAATGATCAAAATGCCCTGAGGTCATTTTACCCAAAAATGAGATCGCCTTTCGGCCATCCTAAAGGGGACGTTTTGATGATAGGGGATTATATGTGTTGTGTATGGTAATAGAGAGAAGAATATCATTTTTGAGTTTCGACGCGAAATTACCAAAATGCCCAATGACTGTTTACCGATTTACGTGTTAGTTTATCCCGAACTTACCAAAAGGTTTTAAATGATATTTTTAAGTGATGTTTAACAACAGGTTAGCTGGTAGCCTCAGGCAGTTTTTGTGAAAATTACCAGCTCTTAGAACAGTGTACAAGTAAGCCTAATGATGTAATTAACCAAACCCAAACAATATTAGGCTCTAATCAAAGATTAATTAATTTCAATAATTAATCTAGAGTCAAAATAATTTATTAAGGTTAATTAGAACCTAAGATTGCTTAGTTAAGCTTTAATCTCATTCTTTATTCAAGATTCCTAGTCATGGAATCTTGAATAGTAATTTCTCTCTCCAATTTCTTAAATCAAGGAATTGTGTCTATGATTTAATTTGACTAGAAAATGGTTTTTAATTTGTTAATCTAGCAAGACCAGCCCTAAATCAAGTCTTGACAACCTTAATTACCCATTACCTCACCTAAACACTTTCTTACAAACTCCTAATCAAAACCTTAATCAAAGAAACACCTAAACACATCATTAAACCACAATTAGATGAGCAAATTCTTCCTCCCCCTTGGCTGAAAAATCTGGCCGAATACATACCCTTTGAAATATGTCACATGTTGATTTTGTTTCACTCCAAAGACCATGCCTTGCCCATGCCTAGCCATACCTCCAACCATGCCTTTGAATGACAAGCTTTTGAAGATATTTCCTCCCCAAAGACCCAAGAAAATCGTCGACTTTCCTCCCCATTGGCAGCCTCCATGTTGCATTTTTTCTATAAATACCAAGCCTTAGAGAACTTGGTTACACTTTAGATCATTTGCCAAGTTTAAGCTTTCTTGCAATTTTCTCTCTTTTTCTCTTCATCTTGTTCTTTTCTCCACCACCAAAGAAACCTTTCCACCACCACAAATCACCACAAACAACCTTGAAACACCACTCCCCCACCTCAAACCACCTCTCAAACACCAAACTTTTCCATTCCCAAACTTACATCTTCAAGGAAAATTCATCTTCCTTGAGTTCCTCCCTTGGCCGAATTCTCATCATCATCCAAGAGAAGATTTTGTCTTCTCATTTCCTCAAGAATCAAGCTTTCCTTTATCTTTTTCAAAAACTTCATTTGGTAGGGGTTTATTTTCAAAGTTTTACTTGCTTTCTTTAAGAAAAGTTCTAGTTTTCTCTTGGTTTTCAAAGCTTTCCTTTTCCTTTCTTCATTTCGGCCTTAGGGCTCTTTGTTGAGAAAAACTTTGGCTTGATGATGAGGTTTCAAGATAATGGTCTTGTGATGCCATGTGAGAAACCTCTAAAGCTTAGAAACTTGGTCTTGGACCATATATGTTTTGGTTTTCCTTTCCTTTTCCTCCTCAAGATTTCAGTTTCATTCCTTTCTTTGTACAAAGTTTGATAAAAATGTCAAGTAGATCACTAAAAGTTTTGTTAAGAAAATTAATCCTATGTTTTCAAAGAGCTCTAAGCTTACCCTTGCCAACCTTAAAGTTGGTCGGCCATTCTAAGAGTTTACTCTAGATTGAAGCCCATGAGCAATAAAATAAAGAATATGAGTAGTTCTTTTTATGCTTGCTTTGATAAGTGTTGATGTTTATTTCTTAGTCCATTTTCTTAAGCTTGATGATGAAGTTCAAACCAAAGACTTCTTTGAAGACTTTGTGCTAAGAACTCTAAAGCTCACTTTATATTGTTAAGATACATATTGGGTTAAGGTTATGATGTCCTTTAAAGTCTTGCAAGAGCTCTAGTTAAGATAAAACAAACTTGCACTCATGTTTAAGTTTATGCCTTGCATATTATGTTTATTTTGATGCCATCACTAAGCTTTCAAGAATAAGTAAATGAACTTGCATTATCATGTTTAAATTTCCAAGCTTGCATTTCATGTTTATATTTTAAGTCATCACTTAATCTTTAAAGATAATAATGAGGTTCCATCTCATATTTATTTTATGCTCTCACTTTACTTTATAATGAAGAGTAAAATAAAGTGCATAGTATGTTTATGTTTATGTCATCACCTAAATACTCTAGAGCTCAAAGACTTGTCCAAGTATCCTATATAAAGTTTTAGAAAATGGAGCATCTCAAGAATGCCATTTCGGCCTTGTGATGATGATGATGGACTTGATGTGAGTTCATCTAATCATAAGTGCCCATAGCCTATGTCTTGGAATTTTTCTAAGCTTAGGTGAACTTAAAGAACATTATGAACAAGATTTTATGTTTTAAATCTATTTCATGAACAAAATAATTTAGCTACTGACCTCACCTATATTTATATGAAATTAATGAAATAAATTGATTTCTAAAAGAGTTTTGAGTTCCTAAAATTATTCCAAGAGAAAACTAGCAACTTATATGCATTTAAATCATGAAATTATGTGATTATGTGAGCTATATCTATTCAGTTCTGTCTTGGTTGTTTGGCCACTGTATTAATTCTGTTTTATGGAGTTAAAATGTGTAAAATTATGTTTGAGTGAAGCAAGGAACGATTTAGGGAAGTTAGGAAAGAATAAGTAACTAGAAAAGATTTAAAATGAGAATTCTAGAACACTTAGATGCAAAAATTGTAAATTCTTTTCAGCATAATTGAACTTAAGGAAAATGGTTTATAATTAGTGGATATGTGTAGGAATCCCTAATAGTTGGTTTAGAAAAATGGAACTTAGAAAGAGTCAAAGACGTAGATTCTAAAACCCGTTATGCCCAATGTATGTAATGCTATTTGGAAGGGTTAGTAAGCATAAAAATTAGAGAGAATTATAAGTAGTGATCCCTTAGGTGCATCAAAGGTATATAATGGGTGTTAGGATAACTAGAGCACAAGTTTAAGACTCGTAAGGGTCAAAGCATAAGATATTATAAGATAAGGGATATGATGTGAGTAAGTGATCGAGTGAGCATATATTGATATAGAGCGTGTGAAAGTAATAATGTCATGTGTATGAAAGGTTATGTGTTATTATGGTTAGTTGATTGGAATGCAAATGGCATGTTATGCTTTTACTTGTTATATAGCAAAGTTGCATGTGAGCGAAAGTAAAGAATATGACATAGTTATGGTCTTGCATTCTAAACATGATATGTTTGATCATATCCTATGATTTCATGCTCATATTGCATCTTCTTATGATATGCTAATATAGAAATGATCTTCCTGGACTTCTCGAGTTAAAGGTTGTGTGAGGTGATCAAGAAAGAGATATGATTTCCCCTCTTTTTCCCCATGTGAATCTAGTAACAACTAGTTAGGTTTGAGCTCATTCCTAGGTGATCGGTAGGAGGAGTTTTGGTGACCATGTTAAAAATCACCGGGATAGTGAGATGGTTGGTTTTTGGAGGCAATGTATGAGGGTGGAAAAGTTAAGAAAGGAACTCGAAGAGTTCAACCATGATAAAGTGAAAGACGCATATGCATATGTTTCATTTTTGTTCCATTGGTGCTTTTGATTGTGTAATATGTGTTGTTTACATATGCCGTTATGCTCAAGGTATTGCCATGCATACATAAGCTAATTGTTGCATTCATACCATCAAGACTCATGCTAAAAGACACCCACTTCGAAATAAAAAAATTTGAGAAGTTTAAAATTGAATTTTATGCATGCACACCTCTTTCATAATGAAAACTGAAGTGGTTGGGGATGACGAATGATGACACTTATGTTAAAGTTGGGAGCCCTACCTGAGAATCTTGAATAAGTTTCTCAGCCCCTTGTCTTCTTCCGTGTTGTCTCCAAACAGGAATGATGCAGATCATTCTGATTTTCTTGAGGTGCGAGTGTAGGAATCACCTTATCTAATCGAATCATAGGTCGAGCGGAAGCATGGAGACTAGTCTAGCCTTGTTAAAGTCATGTCTTGCGTTAGTTAAACTTGCTTGATGTATTTAGTATCTAAGGTGTCCTTATATTTATAAGGACATCGCTGTTATGTTATGATTATGATATGATACTATAAGTTGTGTTGTGACTACTCTATGGTTTATTTATGATTGCTATAATGACGTGTATTTGGTTGCTATGTCTTACGTATAATAGTCGATATCTATGCGCACGCGCGGCTCGCATTTTAAGTTTTAAGTTCAAAAGAAAAATTTAGTCATATTTTCCTTATATTTTAAAAGATAAGTCAGAATCTGAAAACAAAGGCGTAACACCTAATAATTAACCGAAATGCGACTTGAGCGTATGAGGTTTAAAAGTTAGGGTGTTACAATTATTCTAACATTATTTGTTATTTTTCATGACATTTTTCTAATTTCTATTAGTTTTACTCATTTTGTATCATTAATTAGGATTAATCTTTCAAATCAATTTCTTACTATCTATTTGATTAATGAAATTTACTAATATTGATTAGGAAATTTAACCTTGTAAATAAATTGTCCTTGTCCAATATGCTTAATTTAGGGTTTATATCTTAATAGTACTTATCGTTGTTTATTCTTGTGTCTTCTAACTATGCTAATGTCATTAATCAACAATAAATCACCAATATTGACCCTTCCCACTATAGGGCCAAGATCAATCGCCTACTTCGTAAATCAATTGCTTGAGTTCATCGAGTCAATTAGCCTAGACAAAATTTGGGATGTTACAATACTCCTCTCCTTTTAAAGAATTTCGTCCTCAAAATTTGTTACTTGTGAAAAGCTCAAGGTGCTACGACTTCATCTTCGACTCCAATTCCCAAGTAAACTCCTCGGCCTTTCCTATCCCCAAGTCATTTTAACCAAAGGGACAGTCTTATTCCTCAATTACTTGACTCCTTTGTCCACAATTGTACTTGTTCTGGCTCTAACACATAACTAGGGTTGGATTGATATTTTCTCAGTTAAGAGACATGGAAAACTATCATGAAAGTTGGACAAATTGGGTGGTAGGGCTATTCGGTATGCTCCTTGACCAACTTTATTGAGGATTTCAAAAGGGCTAAGAAATCCGGGCTCAACTTTTTGACTCTCATAGCTCGTCCTATGCTTATGGTAGCGGTGATTCTAAGGAATACATGCTCTCCCTCTTGGAATTCCAACGGCTTTCGCCGTTCTGCATAGCTTTTTTTTTGTCAATTTTGAGAGTAAGGATCCTATCCTTAATCCTCCTAATTTGTTCGGTGTTTCCTTTACAACTTCGGGTCCTAACATATTGTGCTCCGAGCTCATACCAACACAAAGGGGATTGACACTTCCTTCCATACAAGGCCTCATACGGTGTCATACCAAATGCTCGCATGATAACTATTGTTATATGCAAATTCGATTATAGCAAGTCCTCTCCCAACTTCCCCTTTTGTCCACACATGCCCTTAGCATATCCTCTAAGATTTGTATGGTCCTCTCATTGCCCATCCATTTGAGGGTGGTATCAAACACAACTTTGAACCAAATGCCTTCTGAAAGGCTTCCCAAAAATGTGACGTGAATCGCGCATCACGATTAAGATTATCGTCAATGGCATTCCATGTGTAATTTTTTCCTTCTAGTGCAAATGACCGAAATGCCCTGAGGTCATTTTTACCCGGAATTCAAGGATAGTTGACCCGGCAGTCCTCGAATGGGTCAACTCAATGTTTGAAGGGGATTATATCTATTACGTTTGATGTCCAAGGTGAAAATCTCGTTTCTGAACTTTCGGCTCAAAATGACCAAAATACCCCTCCTGTGTTCTACACGGGTAAAGGTGCCGTTGGAGCCCGAAATTTTTCCAGGAAGCTTGGAATGATGTTTTTAAGTGATGTTTGATGTTTAGTTGGGCCCAGAAGGTCCTGGTTTTTAGTGCAAAATTACCATTTTGCCTCTAGAACAGTGTCCAGTGAGCCTAATGACGCAATTAAGCAAACCTAAGCAATATTAGGCTCTAATCGAAGATTAATTTATTTTGATAATTAATCTAGAGTCAAAATAATTTATTAAGGTTAATTAGAACCTAAGATTGCTTAGTTAAACTCTAATTGCATTCTTTAATTTAAGATTCCTAGTCATGGAATCTTGAATAGTATTTTCTCTCTCCAATTCCTTAAATTAAGGAATTGTGCCATACCTCATTTGACCAAAGAATGATTTTAAATTGTTAATCTAGCAAGATTACCCTCCTAATCAAGTCTTGACAACCTTAATTAGCCAATTACCTCACCTAAACACTTTCTTACAACTCCTAACCAAAACCTTAATCAAAGAAACACCTAAACACATCACTAAACCACAATTACATGAGCAAATTAATCCTCCCTTGGCTGCCCAAATCTGGCTGAATGCATGGCCCTAGGAGAAGTGTCACATGTTGAATTTTATCTCACTCAAGAGCCATGCCTAGGCTATACCTCAAACCATACCTCGCCATGCTTTCAACCATGCTTTGCCCATTCCTTTGCCCATGCCAATCAAGAGATATTTTCCTCCCCAAAGACCAAGCAAGGCCGTCGACCTTCTCTTCCTTGGCAGCCACCATTGTGCAAAATTTTCTATAAATACCAAGCTTGGAAGAACCTTGATACACTTTAGATCATTTGCTAAGTTTAACTTTCTTGTTCTTTCTCTCATTTTCTCTCAATTTCTCTTCATCTTGCTCTTCTATTTCCTTTTCTCAAAGAACCATTCCATCACCACAAACCACCACAAACAACCATAAACCACCACTACCTCACCTTAAACCATCTCTCAAACACTTAAACTTTCCATTTCCAAGCTTAGAAACTCAAGGAAAAATCATCTTCCTTGAGCATCCTCCTTGGCTGAATCCATCTTCACTTCCAAGAGAAGATTTTATCTTCTCAACTCTTCAAGAATCAAGCTTTTTTCTTCCATTTCAAAGACTTCCTTAGGTAGGGGTTTTGTTTTCAAGTTTTTACTTGTTTTCTTCAGAAAAGTTCTAGTTTTCTCTTGGTTCAAACTCTTTTTCCTCTTCCTTTTTCATTTGGGCCATGAGGCCTTTTTATGAGAAGAACTTTGGCTTGATGATGAGGTTTCAAGATAATGACTTGTTGTTGTCACCTCTAAAGCTTGAAACAACTTGGTCTTGGACCATACATGCTTGTGTTTCTTTCTTTTCCTTGCTTATATTTTCGGTTCCTTTTTCCTTTCCTTCTTGAATGATTTCAGTTTCCTTTCCCTTTACTTGAACAAAGTTTGCTAAAAATGTTAAGTAGATCACAAAAGTTTTGTTAAGAAAATTAATCACATGTTTTCAAAGAGCTCTAAGCTTACCCTTGCCAACCTTAAAGTTGGTCGGCCATTCTAAGAGTTTTACTCTAGATTGAAGCCCATGAGCAATAAAATGAAGAATATGACTTAGTTCTTGTATCTTGTTTAGACAAAGTGTTGAGTTTTGTGTCTATTTTCTTGAGCTTGATGATGAAGTTCAAACCTTAAGACTTCCTTGAAGTCTAGGTGCTAAGAACTCTAAAGCTTGCTTTATGATACATAATGGGTTAAGGTTTTATGTTCCTTTAAAGTCTTGCAAAGGGCTCTAGCTAAGATCTAAAATAAGATACATTCATGTTTACTTTAATGCTTTGCATAGCATGTTTATTTTCAAGTCATCACTAAACAACTTAAAGATTAAAACAAGAATGTGCATCCTCACTTAGTAAATCTCAAAGCCTACCTATTTCAACCTTAAAGTTGATTGTTGATTTGGGGTAAATACCTCAAGGGGCCTAGAGCACTAAAATAAAGAATTGAACCTTGCATTTCATGTTTACTTTCTTGTCTAGCATGTTTATATTCTATGCCATCACTTAAACTATAAAGATAACAAATGAGTGCATCTCATGTTTATTTCATGCTCTCACTTTATTTTCTAATGAAGAACAAAAATGAGGAGCATAGCATGTTTAAGTTTATGTCATCACTTTAATGATCTAGAGCTCAAAGACTTGCCCAAGTATCCTATGTAAGGTTTTAAGAAAATGTTGGTATTTCAAAGAAGCCATTCAGCCTTGTGGTGATGATGATGGACTTCCTGTGAGTTCCTCTAATCACAAGTGTCCATAGTTCATGTTTTGCAATTTTTCTAAGCTTAGGAGCACCTAAGCAACATTATGAATGAAATTATATATTTTAAATCTATTTTATGAGCAAGTTAATTTAGCTACTGACCTCATGTGTAATTACATGATTTTAATGTAAGGATTTGAGTTCTAAAAGAGTTTTGAGTTCCTAAAACCATTCCAAGAGAAAACTAGTAAAACTATGTACTTCTAAAGCATGATTTTATGTGGTTTTGGGTGAAATCATTTCGGTTCTGTAACTCCATGTTTGGCCACTGCACTAAATCTGTTTTATGGTGTGGAAATGTGTAAAATTATGTTTGAGTGAAGTAAGGAACGTTTTAGAGAAGTTAGAAAAGATTAAGTAACTAAAAAGGGTTCAAATTTAGAATTCTAGAACACCTAACTATGGAAAAATACAAACCTGTTCCAGCATGATTAATTCAAGGATAAATAGTTCATAATCAGTAAAACATGTATAAAAATCCTTCATAAATGATTAGGTATTAATTACAAAGCTTAAGGTGATGATAAGGACTTAAAATGGGAATTCTAGCACACTTAGACATGGTAATATGCAATTCTGTCCAAGCATAGTTATGTTGAGGAAAAATTACTTATAACTTAGTAAACTTGCCTAGGAATCCCTCATAATTGGTTTAGGGATTGATTATGGAGCTTAGGCAAAGACGGATCTTAAAAGGGTCACGAACGAGATGCTAAGCGCATGATATTTTTCTGCCCTTAAATGTATAATGTTGTTTGGAATTTTTAGTAAGCCTAAATCTTAGTGAGAATTATAAGTGATGATCTCTTGGGTATAATAAGGATGTAATATGGGTATTAGAATGATTAGAATATAAGTTTAAGACCCGTAAGGGCCAAAGCATAAGACGATATGAGATAGGAAGTGTGATGTGAGAATGAGATCATGCGTATATGCTTGTGTTATGTATGAACATGTTAATGAGTATGAGAACATGAGGATTTATGGTGTGTTGTGATGATGTTTTTGGTATATTGTGGGCATAACGCATGAGACTATGTGATACAAATGAATCAAAGAAAGTATGCTTTTATGATTGAAAGGTTCATTGGATTGAGGAATTTATAAGACAACATGCATTATGTGAGTTATGTGGCATGACTCAAATTTGTGAAAATTTGAGGTGCAGTCATTATGCTCCGAATTTTCGTCAAATTTGAGAGACTTTGCATTATGCAAGTCATTATAATGAACCTATGCATGTTTAACCTTTTCATAATAAACCCAAGGTTCCTGGGGATGTAAACGATGACACTAGGATAGAGGATTTCCCTCCTGAGATTCTTAAGCAAGATTCTCACCCTCTCCCTGTTTCTCTTTCCATTATGTCTCCAGACTACGATGACGTCGTTCGTGATTTTTGTTGATACGCCTGTGTGGAGCTCACTATGATCCGGATCATTAGTCCTACCACTTCGAGGGTTGTTGTGCTGTATGCATTTTTGCATACATGGGTCGTCCATTTGTATTCCAGTTTTAGTTTCCGCTTAACCCGACTTCTCCCTATGGTGATGAATTGATATTCGAAAGGATGTGACCCGCGACGAGACCATTGTGCCCGACCATCATCTTCAGGAGGCGCGACTCTCGGAGTACGTTCCTCGCCCAAGGCATTCAGAGACCGATCTGGGAGGATCCCCCTTCTCATCCCTTCTCAGAGGGTCTGCCCCACGGTTCCCATGGATATGGGGGGGTAGCGAGGAAACGGTCACGTAGCAGAGGCTAGCACGATGCCGAGATGCCCGCACATCGTGGAGGTCATGTTCGCCCACCCTTCGTCTTCACACACCCGAGAGCTTGCCCAGTTCATTGTGATGGATGTTTTTATTAAGGTGTTCCTTATTGCTTTTGCTTGGTATGTGTAACGCCCGATTTTTCCGATGTACAAATGACCGAAATGCCCTGAGGTCGTTTTACTAAAGAGAACGCCGGCCATCCTCGAGGGGATGTTTTTTTGTGATGATAGGGGATTGTGTATGTTATGTGTGGTAATAGAGCAGAAGAATCTCATTTTTGAGTTCAAATGCGAAATTACCAAAATGCCCCTGTGGCGTTAACCTCGTTTCACGGTCCGTGAACCGGACTTCACCAAAAGGTTTTAAATGATATTTTTAAGTAATGTTTTATGTCGGATAAGCCCGAGTGGCCCAGCAGTTTTAGTGAAAATTACCGTTTTACCCCTAGCTAAGTGCATTCTAGCCCGAATGACGCGATTAGCGAAACCTAAGCAATATTAGGCTCTAATTAAAGATTAGTAAATTCTAATTACTAATCTAGAGTCAAAATAATTAATCAAGGTTGATTAGAACCTAAGATTGCTTAGAGAAGCTCAAAATCCTATTCTTGAATTTAAGACATTATGTCACATTTTCATGAATAGTATTTTCTCTCCAATTCCTTAAATCATGGAATTGTGTCTATGATTTGATTTGACTAAAGTATGGTTTTGATTCTCTAATTTAGTATGACCACTCCTTAATCAAGTCTTGAACCACCTTAATTAGCCATTTTGTCACCTAAACACTTGCTTACAAATGCCTAATCAAAAGCCTAATCAAAGACACACCTAAACACATCATTAAACCACAATTAAATGAAAGATTTTCCCTCCCCCTTGGCTGCAAAATCTGAACAAAAATTCTCTCCCCATTTCTCACATGTTGATTTATTTTTACACACAAAAATGCCCATGCATTGCCCATGCCTTGCCCATACTTTCCACCATACCTTACCATGCCTCCATAAAGCAATTTCTCTCACCTCATGGAACATGAGACCAAGCCTTCCTCCCCAAATCAGCCACAAGGTCTCATTCCCTCTATAAATACCATGCTTGGATGAGCTTGGTTGCATTTTGTTCATTTGCCAAGATTAGCTTCAAAGAGTAATCTTGAGTTCTTTCTTTTTCTCTCAAGACTCAAGAGTTCCTTTCCTTTTCTTCATCTCTTCAAGCTCACAAAGAAAACACCTCATCTTCTTTTCCTCCTTGCCTTGGCCGAAAATCATCAAGCATCAAGGAAGAAGTTGTTCTTCTCAACTTGCTTCAAGAACCAAGCTTTCCTCTTCACCACTAGGTAGGGAGTTTTCTTTCAAGTTCTTTCTTTTCCTTACATGTTCGGCCTTCAAGGCCATTGATGATGTTTCATGATAGCTTGATGATGAGAGTTCTAGATGATGACTTTGAGTTCATCACAATGAAACCTCTAAAGCTTGAAAACTTGGTCTTGGACCATAAATGATTTTAGTTTCCTTTCCTTTCCTTGTTCAAAGTTTTCAGTTCTTGTTTCCTTCTTCCCCTTAATGGTTTCGGTTTCCATTTCCTTTGTTATAAAAAGTTTGATATAAATGTTAAGTAGATCACTAAAAGTTGTTTGAAGAACTTAATCACATGTTTTCAAAAAGCTCTAAGCTTACCCTTGCCAACCTTAAAATTGGTCGTTTAGAATCCACGCTAGATTGAAGCCTATGAGCAATAAAATAAAGAATATGAAGTAGTTTCCTTTATGTTTGTTTTTATGAGTGTTGAGATTTATTTCTTAGTTATGTTACAATGTTGGTTTTAAATTGTGGAAATATGATAATGATTTCAAAGAGTTTTTAGAAAGGTGTGATAAAGTGTTTTTGGAAAGCAAGGATACTTGAAAATGTGTTAGAAAGTTTAGTTTTTCGAAAAGGGATTCTGGTAATCGATTACTGGGCTATGTAATTGATTACCAGAAGCAATTTATGAGATTATGGGTTCTAGTAATCGATTACCAAGAGGTGTAATCGATTACCAAGGGTGTTCTTAAACCCAGAACCAGTTCGAGACTCATGTAATCGATTACCATGATGATCTTCTTTCCTAGAAACAAGTTTTGTCTCTAGTAATCGATTACCAGCACCTATAATTGATTACCAGGACCTAAATGTGCCAAAATGAGTGTTTTGATGTTAATGGGATGAACCTATGATATGGATGCTTATGTGATGTTGCCTTTTTACATGATTACTTAATGAGAATGTACATGATATGATGAAAAGAAATTATGATGAGGATGCCTATGTGTATTGAAGTCTTACTTGATTATTTACTTGAAATGTATATGACGTGATGAATGTTACTTGAAATGTTATAACGTTGCATATGAGAAAAGTATATGATATGTTTTAAGATGATTCCATGCTCATGTTGCATAAATGATATGTTATATGATGTATTATGATTGTACGCTCATGTTACATCCATACAAAATATGTTAAAGTGGAAATGATCCCATTATGACTTCCGAGTTAAGGGTTGTACGGGGTAATCCAGAAAAGAGATATGTTAATGTAAAGGTTATATGCCGAGACGCATTTCTCCTACCCTGAGGAGAAAGTAAACATGTGGGTATGGACGTCGAGATACCGAAGCGGACAAAGTCACTGGTCTAACCAATGTGTTTCCAAGAAAGAAAAGAGATATGTTAATGTAAAGGTTATATGCCGAGACACATTTCTCCTGCTACGGTGAGGAGAAAGTAAACTGTGGGGGTATGGACGTCAGCCATACCGAAGCGGACAAAGTCATTGGTCTTAACCGTTGATGCGTTTCCAAGAAAGAAAAGAGATATGTTAATGAGGAAATGATCCCATTATGACTTCCCGAGTTAAGGGTTGTATGGGGTGATCCAAGAAAGAGATATGATTCCCCTCTATTTTTTTCCGTATAAATCTAGCGACGGCTAGTTAGGATGAGCTCATTCCTAGGCGATAGGTGATTAGGAGTTTTGGTGGCTATGATAAAATCGCTGGGCGGCATGTTGGATGGATTTTGGTGGCTATGACGAGGGTGGAAATGAGAAAAATGATTAAGTGAAAAGTTATGAAAGGAACTCACAAGTTCAATTATGATAAAGTAAAAGATGCACATGCATATGTTTCGTTGAAGTTTCATTGATGCTTTGATTAAGTAATGTGTTATCTATGTGTATTGTCATGCTCAAGTATTGCCATGCATACATAGAATATATGTTGCATTCATGTCATTAAGACCCATGTTAAAAGACACCCACTTCGGATAAAAGAACTTGAGAAATGTAAAATTGAATCTTATGCATGCACACCCTTTCATAATAAGACCGAAGTGGCTGGGCGGCGATGATGACACTTGTGTTAGAGTCGGAAGCCCTACCGAGAATCTTATATAGATTTCTCATCCCTTTTCCTTTCTTCCGTGTCGTCTCCAGGCGAGTGATGCGGATGTTCGTGATCCTTTGTGAGGCGCAAGTTTAGGAACCACGCTACCCACGGATTAGAGGTCAGCGGAGCGCGAAGATTAGTCTAGTAAAGTTATAGTAATGTCTAGTGTTGGGTTCGTGTATGTTCATCTTTTGTTATGTTTAGTATCTTGAGATGTCCTCATGTTCGAAGGGCATCGTCGTTATGATGTGACTATGATATGTTAATATAAATTATGTTGTGACTATTCCATGACTTGTTTCTATATGCTATGATAATGTGTATATGTTGGCTATATCTTGTGTGTATTAATCGTTATGTATGCGCACGCGGCTCGCATTTTAAATCTTAAATTCAAAAAGAAAAATTTAGTCATATTTTATTACCCGTATTTTAAATAAAGATAAGTCAAGTTCTAAAACGAAGACGTAACGCTAATAATTAGCCGAATGCGACTCGAGCGTATTAGGTGAAAGTTAGGGTGTTACTTATGATTCATTTGCTTTACTTTGCATGATTTAGTTGTTCTTCAGCTTTATGTTTCATTTACGCTATACGCAAAGGCTCGCATTTTGTTTTACACATAGTAATCCCTTTTCAAAAATAAATTTACCTGTATTTTCCTCTAAGTAATTTAACAAATGAGTTTAAAAGGAAGTAATAACTAATAATTAATCTTAACGCGTCCTAGGCGTGTTCAAAGTTAAATATTAGGGTGTTACACCATGCAACTTCACAATCTCTTGGATATACAGCCAGCTTATCCAATGAATAAGCTACCTTTATGGGCAAAAAGTGAGCCGACTTCATTAGTCGATCCACAATCACTTGAATGGCATCATGGCCAACTCGGGTCTTGGGTAGACTCATCACGAAATCCATCAAGATACTATCCTATTTCCACTCGGGAATTGACAGGGGTTACAACTTTCCAAGGTTTTTGGTGTTCAATCTTCACCTTTTGACAAACTAAACACTTAATCACCCAGGTGACCACGTCTCTCTTCAAACCAGGCCACCAAAACATCTTCTTCAAATCTTGATACATCTTGATGGTACCGTTGTGAATGGTAAAACGGCTCTTATGAGCCTCCTCCAAAATCTCTTTTTGGAGGTCACCATATGCCGTACACAGATTTTACCTTCAAACCTCCATAATTTCAGTTTCAAGGATGAATCCTTTCAACTTTCCCGCCTCTATCGCCTCTAAGGTCTCCTTAAACTCCTCATCCTCCTGTTGGGCTCAAGTGATTCTCTCTTTGAAGTCACTCGTAATTGAGATGACACATCCTCATGCCCTTAGTGGTCAATGTCATCCCCAAGTTCAGGTCTCTAAACCTTTCAATCAGCTCCACTTCTTTAACCATCATTTGAGACAAGTGTAATGACTTTTGACTCAAGACGTGACCACCACATTTGCCTTGCCAGGATGATATTTTAACCGAAAATCATAGTCCTTCAAGAATTTTATCCACCTTCTATATCTTATATTTAACTCCTTTTGATCAAAAAGGTACTTGAGACTCTTGTGATCAGAGAATACCTTAAACTTTACTCCATACAAATGGTGCCTCCATGTAACACCCTAATATTTAACTCCACATGCCTAGGACGTATTTAAGTTAATTATTAGTTATTACTCTTTTGTTCTAGTTCTTTAATTTAAACTTTTGAAAATACTTAAATAAAATTATGGGTAATTTTTTTTTTGAACTTTGAAAATTAAATATGAGCCGCACATATCAACATCGTACATTTTGCATACATAAGAACAACATAATAACACAATAAAAACATACATCAAATACGTTACAACAATATAAATACGACAAATTCATAATTATACATATTAAGATCAAATCATCCCCGTTGCGCAATAGAAACATACAAATACCAAAGTAAACAACACATGAATGAAAATCAAACTATCTCAACTCCCTTCTCTTACTAAGCATGCCTAGAATGGGTAGACTCATCATGTGCAAGATATGTCCGATTGGGTGAACATGGGCGCCTCGATGGGGATGAGTGGTGTAACGCGATGAAGGGGGAGTAATCACCGATGCAAGAAGCACGGACAAGGAGCTGCCTCCAAGCGGAGGTATAGAATGAATCGATTACACACCTTAATGAGAGGGATCCTTAGTTGTATACATATGGGACTTAGTTAAGGAGGGCTTATATGAATTGATTAGTACTACCTATGCCACAAAGATGCATCTTTCTTCGGAACCCATCATGAAAGAACTCAGTTAAGCATGCTTGACTTGGGGTAATTTAGGATAGGTGACCTCCTGGGAAGTTTTCCCACGAAACATGAGTGAGGACAAAGCACGCTGAAAAGACCCGTGTTGGTTTGTGAGGGCATTCGTCAATCCATAAAGCAACGGGGATGTTACAAGTGGCACCTCTACGAATGGGTTGTGTAAGGTTTCATCTTCACCATCGTCACCCCCCATGTCCATCGGAAGAGAACCGTTAGAAGAGTAATGAGTAGGTGATTCCTCTGAAGGGTCCAACCACGATCGGTAGAGTGGGGGTGGTGAACGGGGTATATAGGGAAGTTTCAAACAGGAGACACTAGGACGATGAGGGGGGTACTATGGAGTTCGTAGGTGTGCACGCTTGAAGGCGAAACCATCCGTGAAAGGTGTAAAAGGAGAAAATCAAACACTATCAACAAGATGCACAAACGGACGAGCCATAAAACATAAATACGAATAGCACAATGACCCATAAAGTAATATGACCCATTCACAAGATCAAATTGTATCTCCCATGTGGGTGTATCAACGTAGATCACAAACGTTGCCATCTACCTCTGAAGACAAGATGGAAAGAAAGAGGGAATGAGAAACTTACAAAAGAATATCAGTAGGCTTTCGCCTCCTAATGCATTGTGTCATCATCATCATCCTTAGGAACCTCGGGTTTCATTATGAAAATTTGAGCATGCATAAGGTTCATTTATTAATTTCCAAATACCTTTAGCCAAGGCCAATGTCTTTTAGCATGAATCTTAATGCAACATACTATATCATGAATGCATGTTCATACCATATGCAAGATATAATAGAATACACAATGAATAAACATAAATGCAATATATTCCAACATAATTTGTAACACCCTAATAATTAACCGAATACACCTAGGTTGTATCTGATTAATTACTAGACTTTACTCTTTGCTTTAGTTCTTTCATCATACTTTGAAAATACTTAGTGAAATTACGAGCCATTTTTTAAAACATAATTGAAAACGTGAGAGGCACATAACGTGAACAATAATCGAAATAAAGCGAATAACGTAGATATAGCATGAAAAACATATCATATTGGCTCCATCATATAACATCCATAATTACATAACACATAGATATTTTGCCTACCAAGAGTTAAGCTAGATGTAGGCAATCAAACAAAACATAAATAGTATATGGATAGAAAAATATCCATTAACGGCACCTACTAATAACACTTCAGAGATAGGAATAGATATCCAAGCTGATGTGCAAAGTTTAGCGATACGTTCCTCAAGGATAATAGCTGGTTCACCAGATCAAGTACATCTCCAGGTGAGAGCATCAATGGGAATCACGAACATCACCATCACTTTCTGAAGACGAGATGGAAAGAAGAAAGAGGGAGTGAGAAACTTATAAAAGAATCTCATAGGGTACTCACCTCATATGCATCGTGTCATCATCATCGTCCTCAGGAACCTCGGGGTTATTATCAAATAGTGAGCATGCTAAGATTGATTTATTAAGTTTGAAAATATACTTTACCGAGGTTCGTCCTTTTATCATGCGTCTTATAATGCATCATAAACTTAGCATGTCATGTTTATAATGAACTTTTCCTTTCATATATAATAACATAGTTATGCATAAAATCACATCATATTCCTCATCATCATTTTATAATACTATGCATAGAAGAACATCATATTTCTCATCATTATCTCATAAATACTATGCATAACAGAACATCATATTCACATAATGCATTTACTTAGTTTCTTAGGTGACTTAAAGTTACTTTCATCATCATTTTCCTGGTTACCCTATACTCCACCCTTTTGGGAGTAATCTAGGTTATGAGCTCATACCTTGTTAGTCGTCACTAGCACATACTTATCCCTTTTGATAAGTAAAAATTCCGTCTACCCTTTTGAGAGAACGGAACTAGGAGGCAAGAATCACCTTTTCACCGCCTATAGTTTGATTGGGTCCAAAGGATCATTTTCTCAGGATCACCTTTTCACCACCTATAGTCTGATGGGTCCAAAGGTCATTCCTCATATATTTTGAGTCACCTTTAAGTCTTTGCATGTTATATCATAATACAATTCTCAATTCATAATCATTTATAACATTTTCTCGTTTATAGTCTTATTCTGGAAAAATATATATACCAACTGGAATCATGCATCCGGGAGATTCCAGGAAAGAGAGGTGGGTCACAAATGGACACGCTTAAATACCAAGTCTTTCCTAGTAGAACCTTTCCAAATTACACTTTTATGGTAATATACTTTCTTCCAGGAACAAGGGTAAATTTTTAAGTAACAAAGAATATTTCATTATTTCATGTATAAGCATTCTCATTGTTTGCAACAACAACTGTAACATGCAAGCCTAGGAATCATTCAATGACATCAAATACTTAATAAGCATCAAATCACTACATAGACTTATCATTTAAAACATCAAAGAGGCATCATCATAAATCCTTATCGAAAGCTATCTTAAACAACTGAAACTCTAGAATCGGGCAACCTCAATTATTGAACTAATTAATTATGCATCTAAGGGATTTATTACCATCAATTATAAGTCCTAAGAACGTTATTAGACTATATGGGGCAGCATAGACAGTAAGTTGTTCTTAAGGTTTTACGTGTTAGAGTTGCGTTTTTAACCCTTTCTCGTTATCGGCTTTCCTATGATGCTAAAATTAATTACTAAACCAATTATGAATCATTCTCCCTTATCTAAACATGATAAAATCTGGTTCTTAAGGTCACTAAAGGCTCTGAGAATGCATAAATTTCATTCTCTAAAGTTCTAGAAATATTACTTTTACGGTTTTCTGGGAAGTGGTTTTATCTCTAACATGCATAGAATCATTCCTTTAGCAATAAACCATAATTATCACAACTTCAAACATATCAAATCATAGTAATACTAACTCAGATCAGTGGCTGAATCATGAACCTCACATAATTGCTTAATATCTTATTTTAAGTACATGCAAGATATTAGTTTCGCGAAATATCATTTTAAGCCTTAAAACTCTTTTAGAAACTAATTCTTTTTGGTAATCTTGAAAGAAATTATAGAAACAACTCAGTAGCTATTTAAAAATTACTTTAGGCCTACCTTAATCATGAGGTCAATTTATACATTGAAAGAATGTTCATGATTAAAATTCTCACTTAAGATAAAAGGAGCAAGTCTTGAGCTTTTAAAGATTTAGGTGATACTAGAATCATAAACATGCTATGCAACCTCATTTTAATCTTATCTTTATAAGGTGATAACTTGGAATTGTAAACATGATGCAAGAAACTGGAGCGGCGGTTGTAACACCCTAATAATTAACCCAATACACCTAGGAGGATCTGATTAATTACTAGACTTTACTCTTTGCTTCAGTTCCTTAATCATGCTTTGAAAATACTTAGTGAAATTACGAGCCATTTTTTTTTAAACATAATTGAAAACGTGAGCCGCGCTTAACGTGAATGATTTAGCAAAATTTAAAAGACACATAGGAATTTACAAACATCACATCATAATATATTGGCTCCATCATATAGCATCCATAATTACATATCATATAGATATTTTGCCTACCAAAGAATAAGACTAAGTGTAGGCAATCTAACAAAACATAAATAATATATGGATGGAAGGACATCCATTAATGGCACCTAGTAATAACACTCCAAGGATAGGGATAGATATCTGAAATATACGAGTGAAACTAGCAGGATCAAGTTCAGCTATTCGTGAAAGCCTCAATGTGATTCACGAACGCTTCCTTCTGTTTCTGAAGACGAGATGGAAAGAAAAATAGAGGGAGTGAGAAACTTATAAAAGAATCTCAGTAGGGTACTCACCTCATGATGCATTGTGTCATCATCATCGTCCCCAGGAACCTCGGGGTTATTATGAAATAGTGAGCATGCTAAGATTGATTTATTAAGTTCAAAATATACTTTACCGAGGTTCGTCCTTTAATCATGCGTCTTATAATGCATCATAAACTTAGCATGTCATGTTTATAATGAACTTTTCCTTTTATCAACACATCATTCTTCATCATCATATCATAAATACTATGCATAAAAGAACATCATATTTCTCATCATCAAATCATAAATACTATGCATAGAAGAACATCATATTTCTCATCATCATATCATAAATGCTATGCATAGAAGAACATCATACCATAATAGCTATGCACAAGACATGGTGCACATATTTCATTCCTTTAGTGTCCTAGGTGACTTAAAATCTTGTCATCATCATCATTATTTTCCTTGGGCCACCCTATACTCCACCCTTTTGGGAGTAATCTAGGTTATGAGCTCATACCTTACTAGTCGTCACTAGCATATACTTATCCCTTTTGATAAGTTAAAATCCCAACTCTACCCTTTTGAGAGAACGGGCTAGGGGCAAGAATCACCTTTTCACCACCTATAGTCTGATGGGTCCAAAGGATCATTTTCTCAAGATCACCTTTTCACCACCTATAGTCTGATGGGTCCAAAGGATCATTTCCTCATGAGTTTAAGTCACCATTAAGTCTTAGCATGTTATATCATAATCATCAAGATGCATGAACATTCTCATTGTTTGCAATAGCAATTATAACATGCAAGCCATGAAATCATTCAATAATATCAAATTCTCAGGAGGCATTACATCATCATATAACTTACATTCCAAAGCATCAAAGATGTCATCTAAAATTTTCAGGAAAGCTCCCTTAAATAACCGAACTCTAAAATTGGGTAACCTTAATTATCAAACTAATTACTTATGCATCTAAGGGATTTATTACCATTAATTATAAGCCTTAAGAACATTATTAGACTATATGGGCAGCATAGACAGTAAGTTGTTCTTAAGGTTTTACGTGTTAGAAGTTACGTTTTTAACCCTTTCTCGTTACGGCTTTCCCTATGATGCTAAAATTAATTACTAAACCAATTATGAATCATTGTCCCTTATCTAAACATAATAATATCTGGTTCTTAAGGTCACTAAAGGCTCTGGACAGAATGCATAAATTTCATTCTCTAAAGTTCTAGAAATCTTGCTTTTACGGTTTTCTAGGAAGCTAGTTTTATCTCTAACATGCATAGAATCATTCCTTTAGCAATAAACCATAATTATCACAACTTCAAACATATTAAATCATCATCATTTATTGGTACTAATCTCATATCAGAAGCCGAATCATGAACCTCATATAATTGTATAAAATCACATTTTAAGTGAACATAAAATATTAGTTTCCCGTAGAATCCTTGCAAAGCTTTAAAACTCTTTTAGAAACTAATTCTTTTTGAAAGAATCTTCATAATTAAAATTCTCACTTAAGATAAAAGGAGCAAGTCTTGAGCTTAAGAGATTTATGTGATATCTTAGAATCATAAACATGCTATGCAACCTCATTTTAATCTTGTCATTATAAGGTGATAACTTGGAATTATAAACATGATATGCAAATCCATTTCTTTATCTTTAAGATTTAAGGTGATGACTTGAAAATTAAACATGATGCAAGAGCTTGAAATATAAACATGATGCAAGAAACTAGCGGGTAGTCCGCATAGGACCAAGTGGAGGAGAGAATCTAAGAAACCGAGCGCGGAATCGCACTGACCTGAAGGGAGAAGAGAATTATTATTACATCTTTTTAAGCTCCAATCTCAAGACTTCTTAAAGAATCAATTCTTTAACTCCAATAATCTTATTTCTTTGCTTGTGATACTTGGGCAAGTCTTTGAGCTCTAGGATCTTTAGGTGATGACATAAAAATAAACATGTCATGCGTTGATTCTTTTAGCCATTATAAAATAAAGTGAGAGCATAAAATAAATATGAGATGCAACTTCTTTATTATCTTTAGAGATTAAGTGACAACTTGAAATATAAACATGAAATGCAAGCTTGGAAATTTAAACATGAGTATGCAAGTTCATTTATTCATTCTTGAAATTTAGTGATGACATAGAAAGTAAACATGATTATGCAAGGCATAAACTTAAACATGGATGCAAGTTCATTTGATTTCTTTACTAGAGCTCCTTCAAGACTTTATAGAAATATAAATTCAATATATATATCTTAGCAAGACAAAGTGAAAAATACATCTTTCAAATTCTAAACTCAAGATCATAAAATCATCATAAAAACATCATTTTGCATCAAGTGGAACTTTCAAGCTTTAGAGGCCTAACTTGTGATGGATTCACAACCCACCTTCAAGGTCCTCATCATCAAGCCATCATCTTAGTCCCACCTAGGCCATATGGCCAAATTGGTTAAAGAAAAGGAAGAAGAAAACCAAATGGAAAAACTAGAGAAAATCCATGAAATCATCATTTTGAACCAAGAACAACACTTAGCAAAACATAGAAATAAACTTAAAAACAACTCCCTACCTAATCTGATTTGAAGGAAAGGAAGAGAACTTGGTTTCTTGGAGTGAAATGAAAGAAAATATTCTTGAAAGGTTGAAGAAAGAATTTCAGCCAAGGGGAAGAAAGAAAGAAAGTTTTTGTGCTTAGGAAAAACTTGAAGTTGTGAAATTTTTGAGCAAGTCTCTAATGACTTCTAAGCATGCCTATTTATAGAAGAATTCAAGCTCATGAATGGACAAGAGGAGGAGGAAAATCTGACTAAATTTGAGGAGGAGACAAGGAAGGAAAAATCATTTTGTTTGGTGGCTTAAAACATGGAATCATGTTTCAAAGTTCCTTGTTTTATGGTGATTTTTGGCATTATGTTTTAGTGCAATTTTTTTGTATTATGGCTGCATTATTTCGTGCATTACAGCCTCATGGAAGAGGGTTTTGTGTGTTCCATGTATTATTTAGGTGTAGGCAAGGTATTCATGCAATTTAGAGAATTTACGGTTAAGGGCTTAGGTGAATTAGTAAGCAATTTGAGTGTTTTAAAGCAATTTTAGGTTCTAATCAATTTAAATAAATAATTTTGACTCTAGATTAATAATTAGAATTTAATAAGCTTTAATTTGAGCCTAATATTGCTTAGGTTTCGTTAGACGAATCAAAAATCTCAAAATTTGTAAAACTGCACAAGAGGGGCAAAACGGTCATTTTACTTAAAAATTGCCCGAGACCACCCGAGCTTAACCAATGGTTAATCATGGCTTAAAAACACCTTTTAACACATTTTAGTGAGGTTCGGGCTAGTCCACCAAATTTGAATTAAAACGGCAAGGGCGTTTTGGTCATTTCGCGCGTCGAGCTCAAAATTAGGATTCTTCTCCTCTATTAACACACATAACACAAACAATCCCTTATTAACATCAAAACATCCCCTTGAGGATGGGTGGGGCCCACGATCCTCATTTTCTAATAAAATAACCTTAGGGCATTTTGGTCATTTTACACGTACAGAAATTTTTGCAATACTTGCACGAATTGCTCCTAACTTCTCTTCTAACGTTATATTCCTTTATTAAGGATTGTTTGGTCTCAAATTTTATATAATATTTACCTACGGTAATTCGGTAATTCCTAATGACAGTAAAAATTATAGTAAAAATTGGGGCATTAGACGTAGGGCACTGGACTAGTAGAGGGAGAAGAGAATCTTAATAAAAGAAAAATAAGAAACCTGCGGCGATAGTCCGTATTGGACCTGAAGGGAGAAGAGAATTTATTACATCTTATTAAGCTCCAAACTCAAGACTTCTTAAAGAATGAATTCTTTAACTCCAATAATCTTAAGGAAATTGAAAGTGATACTACCATTTTCTAACTTT
This sequence comes from Dalbergia oliveri, assembly GCA_030441495.1. Taxonomy (NCBI): domain Eukaryota; kingdom Viridiplantae; phylum Streptophyta; class Magnoliopsida; order Fabales; family Fabaceae; genus Dalbergia; species Dalbergia oliveri. The sequence goes on from JAMLFY010000006.1 coordinate 37,780,229, forward strand.
GCTTGTGATACTTGGGCAAGTCTTTGAGCTCTAGGATCTTTAGGTGATGACATAAAATAAACATGTCATGCGTTGATTCTTTTAGCCATTATAAAATAAAGTGAGAGCATAAAATAAATATGAGATGCAACCTCTTCATTATCTTTATAGATTAAGTGACAACTTGAAATATAAACATGAAATGCAAGCTTGGAAATTTAAACATGAGATATGCAAGTTCATTTATTTATTCTTGAGAATTTAGTGATGACATTAAAAGTAAACATGGTTATGCAAGGCATAAACTTAGACATGGATGCAAGTTCCTTTTATTTCTTTACTAGAGCTCTTCCAGACTTTAGAAATATAAATTCAACCCAATATATATATCTTAGCAAGACAAAGTGAAAAATACATGTTTCAAGTTCTAAACTCAAGATCTTTATTTTTACATCATAAAAACATCATTGTTTAAAGTTTTGCATCAAGTGGAATTTTCAAGCTTTAGAGGCCTAACTTGTGATGGATTTACAACCAACACTCAAGGTCCTCATCATCAAGCTATCATCATATTCCTTCTTAGGCCATTTGGCCGAAATCATTAAAGAAAATTAAGGAAAGAAAAACCGAAATTGTAAAGCTTTAAAAACTAGTGAAACCTTCAAGTTTTAGAGGTCTAACTTGTGAAGGCTTTGCAACCAACACTCAAGAACCTCATCATCAAACCATGGTCTCATCATAATCTAGGCCATAAGGCTGAAATGTTTTTAAAAGAAAGGGGAAAACAAAAGAAATTGAGAGCTAGAAGAAAGTCCATGAAATCATCATTTTTGAGCCAGAAACATAACTTGTCATAGCATAAAATGAACTTAAAAACAACTCCCTACCTAATCTGATTTGAAGGAAAGGAAGAGAACTTGGTTTCTTTGAGTGAAATGGAAGAAAATCTCTTTGAAAAACTGAAGAGAATTCGGCCAAGGAGGAGGAAGAAAGAAAGCTTTTGGTGCTCCTAAGAACTAGAATTGTGTAAATTATGATCAAAGGCTTCTAACACCTCTTCAAGCATGCCTATTTATAGAGATTTTGAAGCTCATAAATGGACAAATGAAGGAGGAAGGCTGATGGATTTTCATGGGGAACAAAGGGAGGAAAACATGGATTCAAGACAAGTTGTATGAATTTAGGGAATTATGTCTCATGGTGACATTTTGGCATTTTGTTTTAGTGTATCTTTGGGCAATTATTCTGATGCATAATGGCATCAATAATTTCGTCCATTACAGCCCAAGGAGGAGAGATTTGTGTGTTCCATGCATTATTTAGGTGTAGGTAAGGTATCTTTGCAAATTAGAGAATTTGCAATTAAGGGCTTAGGTGAATTAGTAAGCAATTTGGGTGTTTTTAAGCAATTTCAGGTTCTAATCAATTTAAATAAATAATTTTGACTCTAGATTAAGAATTAGAATTTAATAAGCTTTAATTTGAGCCTAATATTGCTTATGTTTTGCTAGACGAATCAAAAATCTCAAAATTTGCAAAACCACAAAGTAGGGCAAAATGTAACTTCACTCAAAACTAGGGGCTATCCAAACTTAACCAATGGTCAATCATAGCTTAAAAACACCTTTTAAAACATTTTAGTGAGGTTCGGGTTCAGCGGCACACAAATCCAATTAAAATAGCCGCATGAGCGTTTTGGTCATTTCGCGCGTTCAAACTCAAAATTAGATTCTTCTCCTCTATTAACACACATAACACAAACAATCCCCTATTATCCTAGAACATCCCCTTAAGGACGGCTGGCCCACGATCCTCATTTATGAGTAAAATAACCTCTAGGGCATTTTGGTCATTTTACACGTAGGAAATTCGGGCTTGCGACTCTTGGAATCGCTCATAACTTCTTTCTAATGTTATATTCCTCTATTGAGGATTGTTCGGTCTTAAATTTATATAAGAATTACCTAGGGTAATTCGGTAATTTCTAAATGACAGTAAAAGTTGGGCGTTACATAATTCATTCTTTTAGGTGACTTAAACTTCTTATTCTTTTTTCCTTGGGGCCACCCTAATATTCTCCCTTTTGAGAGTTCTAGGTTATGAGCTCATACCTAACTAGTCGTCACTAGTTTACACTTATCCTCTTGATAAGCTAAATTCCCGACTCCTAGAGTGGGTTAGAGGGCATAGGAACACCTTTCATAACCATTAATTCCTAGAGTCTAAAGGGTTCTTTCTAGATCACCTCTCATAACCTTTAATTCAAGGAGTCTAGAAGATCACTTCCATATGTTTTATATCACCTTAACCTTATTGGATCACCTCTCATAATCTTTAATTTGGGTAATCTAAATGATCACTTCCATATGTTTTATGTCACCTTAATATAGGCATGATAAATAAGAGATGTAATGTGAGCATGTAATCATAACTTATCATAAAACATATCATGTTCATGGATCATGCATCTTAACCAATCAATCATAGTCTCATCATGCCGCAATATCCTTATATAATCTATTCACATAAACATATATCACACCTTTGCACATATCCAATAAGCATGTTATCATAGCAGTAAATATGCTCTACCTAGTATGTCGGAAATTAGGGACCAGGCTTAACTAATGCACATGTTATGCATCAACAAGATATACATAATGCACCAAAGCTCATCACAAACACAATTAGACAACCCAACACATCATTATACATTAACTAATAATCCAAATCAGTAGCCATAATTCATTTCTAGTAACTAGATTTTCTTAAATTATTTCAAGGTATTGAAAACACATGAAGTCTTAACATAAGGTAAAACTCAATTGTAGGCCTATTGTCATTATAAGGCCGAAATTACATGTTAGAAATATGTCCATGGTTAAAATTTTCATCTAAGATAAAAGGAGCAAGTCTTGAGCTCTAGAGATTTAGGTGATAACTTGGAATATAAATATGATATGCAAGCCTTGAAATATAAACATGATATGCAACTCCATTATCTTATCTTTAAGAATTAAATTGATGACTTGAAATATAAACATGATTATGCAAAGCTTGGAAATTAAATATGATATGCAAGTCCATTTACTTATCTTTAAGAATTTAGGTGATGACTTGCAATATAAACATGATTATGCAAAGCTTAAAAATTAAACATGATATGGAAGCCCATTTACTTATCTTTAAGAATTAAGGTGATGACTTAAAATATAAACATGGATGCAAAGCTCAAAAATTAAACATGATATACAAGTTATTTACTTATCTTTAAGGATTTAGGTGATGACTTGAAATATCAACATGGATGCAAAGCTTGAAATTAAACATGACATGCAAGTCCACATTATTATCTTCAAGAATTAAGGTGATTGCTTGAAATATAAATATGAATATGCAAGGCTAGAAATTTAAACATGATATGCAAGTGCTTGAAACATAAACATGGATGCAAGTTCCTTATTATATCTTGTTAAGCTCAAAACTCAAGACTTCTTAAAGAATGAACTCTTTAACTCCAATTAATCTTAACAAAGAAGAAGTGAGCTTTAGAGTTCTCATTTCCAAGGTTCCAAGAACCTTATTTCATGAACTCATCATCAAGCTCAAAAAGAATTGGTTTAAAGGAAACTAACACTTTTTCTATAAATCTTTTAACAACAAAAACTAAACCTTGAGCTTTAAAGGTCCATTCTATGATGGATTCACAATCACCACCATGGTTCCTCATCATCAAGCCATGGTCATTAGCAAGCCATAAAACCCAAAATTTTAAGCAAAGAAACAAGAAGAACATGAAATAAACTCCCTACCAAGTTGTTTCTTGTTTACAAAAGGTAAAGCTTGAGCTTATATGAAGTAAGAAGAAAAGAAATCTGATGCTATTGATGATGATGGATTCGGCAAAGAGAGGTTTAAGTGGAGGAAGGATTTTTCTTGTGTTTTTGTGTTTGGCAATGGAAAGGTTATGTGTTTAGGATTTGATTTATGGTTGGAATGTGTATGCTTGAGGTTTAGAGCTTGGTTAGAGGTTGAGAATGGAGTCTCTTGAATATGACTGAGGAAGAAGAAGAAAGCTTGAAATCTAGAGAGAATTAGAGAACTTTGAGCAAACTTTGAGTAAGAAAACTATCAAGAAAGCAAGTGCTAAGGCTAAGAGAGTTTGTGTGTGCATTTTGGCAATGGAAGAGCACATATTTATAGCCATATGAAGGCTGAATGGCCGTTGGTTTTAGGCTGCAAAAATGGAGCTTTATTTCAATTTTTAATTAAATAAAACATTAAAGAAAGAAAGCATAAATGGCTGTAATAATTTTATTTATGTATAATGGATGAAAACACTAAAATATGGTGCTAATGGGAGACATCGTGGCTGATTACCTTATAGTGGAAATGGGTGGGTTTTCTTTTGATTAAATATTGCCATAAATGGTGGAAAAGAAAGCTAAAGAAATGGTGATAAGATTGGTTATTTTTTTTGTTGGAAAAAAAAACCATAAAATATGATGAAATGAGGACATAATGGCCGCTGGTTTCTGGTCCATTAGTGATCAGATTTCTTATTATATGTGAGTGGTAAATCATGCATTAAATGTCTAGTTACTTAGGTAAAAGATTTGGAATTGATAGATAAGTGAAAAAGGTAAAACGTTAAGTGTTTAGGTCAAAATAAGACAAGGTAAAAGGAATAATCATACACTAGTAAATGAAGTAATTTCAAATGAGTTAAAATCAATTTGTAACATAAGTTCTAAACTTAGGATAAGAAAATGTAATTGTACTAGATTTTACCTAAATTGAAATCTTAACCTTAAGCTTAGAATAGTTAATTTTATGAGTTCTTTAAGGAAAGGAAAATTTAATTTTACCTTAAGCAATCTTAGGCTCTAATTACCTTAAGTAATTATTTTTAACCTTAGGTAATTAATTTTTAACTTGAGGTTAATGAATGATATCGATTAAAAGGATTAGAGCCTAATATCGCCTTAATTACTTAAGGAAACCCATTAAGCATTAACTAGAGGTAAAAAGGTAATTTCACATAAAACTCTCCGGAATTACCTAAACTTTCCAAATATTACTTAGTACAACCATTTTAGGCTTCCCAAGTGATGACCAAGTTTAAACATAACTCAATCTCAGTTAAATTACCAGGAGTAAATGGTAATTTCACGTAAACTCCCTAAAATTATTGGGCATTCTCAAATTGTGCTTGAAATAGTCATTTTGAACCTTTGGGTGAAAATCAAATTGAAAGATTACATGATTTCATGCAAAGTTGCTATAGGGAAAAACGGTAATTTTACATACGGTGAAAAATTGAGAAATTGAGATTTTTACCTCCAAGGCACATATAATCCCCATCAAGTATTAAACTAACACCTCAAAGATAATCTAGATTGGTTATCTTTATTTTTAGGTAAAAATGACCTCAAGGACATTTTGGTCATTTTACACTCATAGAAAAATTGGGGTTTGCATTTTCTCACGAATCGCTATTCAAATTTCTCATAATGTTTCTCTAACGTTATATTCCTTTGTTGATGATTATTTGGCCTCGAATTACATGCAAAATTACCTAGAGGTATTTTGGTAATTTTACATGACAGCAAAAATCGAGGCGTTACACTCCACACCTTCAAAGCGAACACTACGGCTAACTTTAGGCCATGGGTAGGGTAGTTTGCTTCATAAGGCTTGAGTTCTCTGACACATAGGCTATCACTTGCCTCAACTGATCCATCAAATCATCGATCCTTGGCAAAGGGTACTTATTTTTCACAATCACTCGATTCAATTGCCTATAGTCTATACAAAGCCTTATACTCCCATCTTTCTTTTGACAGAAAAATGGGGCTTCCTAAGGTGATGCACTAGGTCTTACAAAATTTTTCTTCAAAAGCTCTTCTAACTGAGTCTTTAACTTGATCAATTCTAAGGGTGACATCCTATAGGGTGCTATGGAGATAGGCCTCCCTGGACCAGCTCTATGTAGAACTCTATCTCTCTAATTGGCGGGAACTTGGGTATCTCATCAGGAAATACCTCAGGATAGTCTCTTACTATGGGTACATCATCAATGTTCTGCTCAAAGTCTATATTGCTAGCGGCTAGGAGTTCATATCCCTTACTTTCTTTCCCGTAATAGTTGACCTCTACAACATTTAAGTAAAGGTTTAGAGGTTTGCTAGGTACACTAGATATGGGGAAAAGATGAAAACTTGTAACAATTCAACAGTACATGGTTAGCATAAACAATCCATGCCAAGAATCATGTCTAGACCACGCATGGGTAAACAAATCAAATCTAACACAAAGGATCTACCTTCAATGATGAAATGACAATTTAAGCAACATCTACGTGTCCTATCCTATCATGGTCATGCCATCGGTCCCTAAGCACACATAGCAACAAACACTGAGGTGATCAAGCTCAATACTTCATGCAAAGTGAGCTAGTTACCAGGGCACACATGCACATACAGGGGTCATGCATTTCTATCCTCCAGCTTATCCTATCAATCAAGCTCTCACATGAAATAGCTATCGCATCATGCTCAAGAAGCATAGTCAGTCCAATCCTCAGGCTCCTGAGAACCAAACCACTTCGATACTAAAATGTAATACCCTAATATTTAACCCAACACTCCTAGGATGCATTTAAGCAAACTATTAGAATTTACTCTTTTGTTCTAGTCTTTGTCGTTAACTCCTGAAAAAACTTTAGTAAAAATAAGGGCAATTATTTTTTTTGGAAAACAAAATGTGAGTTGTATACTAAGTAAAACCCATCATCCTCTGTACATATAGAGGAGAAATAAAAACAAGTCACAACATGTACAAGTACAAACACAAGAATCGCATGAACATAATCACAACATCATATATAATAATAGCATAAGTATTAACTGTTCATATCACGCACCAAAATAGACTACTAAAAGGGTATTAAGCCTACTAACAGAGGTTGGGCTAAGTATAGCCATCCGAAAAGACATAAATAGTATATGGATAGAAACTAAAACAACCTACTAAAACATCTCCTCCCACTACTCCTACTAGGATATGCCTAGAGTAGATAACCTCTAACAAAAATATCAAAAGAATGCTATCCTTTCAATGAGATATTCACAAACACTCTAAGAGGTCCGCTATCAACACCTTCTAAGAACACTCCTGAGAGGGAGGTATCCGAGCACATGACCAAGGTCGGTAGGAGTAGCAAGACGACCCACAAAATGATAACACTGGTTGGCAAGTCGAAGTGCATCTCCCAGGTGGGAGCATCAACGTAGATCATGAATGTAGCCATTGCTTTCTAAAGATGAGATGGAAAAGAAAGAAACAGGGAATGAGAAATATGTACAAGAATCTCAATAGGGCCTTTTCCTCCAAACAAATGTCATCTTCATCCTTCAAAACCTAGGGTTTCATTATGACAATAGTGGATATAAATAAAATTCATTTATTAAGTTCTAAATACCATTATCCAAGGCCTATATCTTTTAACATGAATCTTAATGTCATGAATGCATTATACCATATTATGAAATGCATGTGAATGCTATGCAATATACTACAAGACTTCAATGAATTATCATAACATAAGGAACATAATTCATTTTAATATAATCTTTCCTCTTTACTTTCTTAGGTGACTTAACTTTCTTGTCCTTTTCTAAGAGACCACCCTAATACTCTCTCTCTCAAGAGTTCTAGGTTATGAGCTCATACCTAACTAGTCGTCACTAGTCTACACTTTTCCTCTTGATAAGCTAATTTCCAACTCCTAAAGTGTGGGATATGGGGCATAGGATCACCTTTCATAACCATTAATTCCTGGAGTACAAAGGATCACCTCTTTGGGTCACCTCCTATAACCATTAATTCCTGGAGATTGAAGGATCCCTTATTGAATCACCTCTCATAACCATTAATTCCTGGAGTCTAAGGATCATTTCCATGTGTCTTGTGTTACCTTTAATCTTAGCATGTCATTTAGAGATGCAAACATGAGCATATAAACATAACTTATCATTCATCATTTCATGCTCAAAATTCCATAATTTTTCTAAGTCCATTTGGCAGAAATTCAGGCATAAGCCTGGGAATGGAGTTTCCCCAAATTTTCTTCTTGTCATATAACATATCAAACATGCAACTCAATCAATCATTCATAATCACAACATGCCATAAATCATCATGTAATTGATCACCTAAGCATACATCACATTCTTTGCATATATCCATAAGCATGAAACATCATAAAAACATTTATAATAGAGAAGTGAATACATTGACTCATAAAAGTATATTTCATAAACAATCATTCAAAACTTTTGTCAATAACACAAGCTTGAGGCATTCTAACCATGGACAAGGTTAGAAACCAACAATGCTTGAACAAATAAAGAAAAAATCGCTACCTCTTATGTAGGGTCTAAAAAGAGTCTTTCTTTTCTTTCTTGAGCTTGAGCAAGAGTCCCTGGAGTAGATGACCCTCATTGAATCTTGGCTCTAGAATTTGAATGTTTAAGAAAGTATTTCTTACTAGAGTTAAAGATTGTAACTCTTGTGAGGGCTAGTGATAGTTTGGGCTTAATATTAAGTATTTGGATGAAGTTTAGAAAGTGAAGAGAAGTCTTTGAAGAAAATAACATAAGAAGAAATGGTAGAGAAGAATAAGAGAGAAAGAACACTTAGGGAGTTTCTAAGCCTTGAAGACTAGCAAGAGTGTATGTATTTTACAAGAGTTAAAGGATGTAGCTCTTTAATGAGGACATGACTAGTGGCAAGGACAACAAGGTGCTTGAAGGACTTGGGGGACCTATGACAAGAGGAAGGGCTAGGAAGGCAAAGGAGGCATTGCAACAAGTTGTAGCAACAATTCTTGAGGCTACCCCTAATTTGGAAGACTTGAAGCCCAAAATGGTGAATTGCTTAATGCAAATTGAAGGAATGGAGGCTTGAGGTCTGTATTCAATTCGAGCCCAATTTCTCCATCTAATTTCTTGAGTCCAAATTGGTAAAATGGAGCATAAAGGCTGCGTCTATGTTTGGGCCAAATTTTGAATTTAAGCTTGAAATAAGGCCCATTTAGCTAGTCTTAGTTTTCTTTCTTTTAGCACGTGTTAAAATAGGCTGAACATTCTTGTTTATTTATTTTTTTTATTGTTTTAGTTTACTAATAGTGGTGGGTTGAATTAGTAAGCTTTGGGTTAGGTTTAAGCAAACTTGTAAGGCGTTGCCCATTATAAAAGGCAAACCCTAACTTTTGAAAAAAAAAATTCAGATCATATTTGTTAAGTGTGAGACTTGCTCTCTCTTGGTTCTTCATAGAATTCTCTGAACTTATCAAGGGCGCTCATCCTTGTGGCGTTCCTAGGCTTATCAATCTCTTGATTGTGGCACCTTGTTCATTCTTCCGTTCTTGTCATGATTCATGTCAATTTTTTTTAACCAGAAACGTCCATTAACCTCGTCCATATCTCAAGATATACAATTCAAATTTCAGTGATTCTTAAGCCTAAATTGTGTTTTGGAACGTAGTTTCTCCATTTTTGAATCGTCAAATTCCGAGACCTGTAGCATGGGATACGATGCTGTGTTAATTTCGGTCTAATCCGTGATTTCCAATCTTGGTAGATCCTTCTTCCGTGATTCATGGAGTTTGGATCATATCACTCTTGCAAAGCATGGTGAGGTCTCTTTGTGACTTGGAAAATGGAATGAATGGAAGAGAGTTTGAAGAGTATTTATAGTGGAAGGAAAAAGAATGAAGCACTTGGAGAACTAATGCTTGGAGCATGATTTATGCAAACATATTGGCCAAATTTTTGGATGATAAAATGCTCCATGTTTCATGCAAACATGTAGGCCTAATTTTGGGATGAAAATGCTCCATGTTTTATGCAAACATGTTGGCCTATTTTTTGTAATTATTAAAGTAGTGGCATTGTAGTAATTATTAAAGTAGTGACATTATAGTAATTATCAAAGTAGTGGCATTGTAGTAATTTCTTTAACCAAGACAAGGGTATTTTTGTAATTAGATAATGGTGGTATTCTTGTAATTCCATTTATAGAATAAGGGTGTCTTTGTCATTTACTACTAAGGCAAGGGTAGTTTGGTAATTTCCTCTATATAACAAGGGTATTTTCATAATTTTTCCTTAGTGATGACATTTTTATAATTCTTTGCATCTTTCTCTAGACACACTTGATTATTCTAACATTATTTATTATTTTTCATGACATTTGTCTAATTTCTATTAGTTTCACTCATTTTGTATCATTAACTAGGACTAATCTTTCAAATTAATTTCTTACTATCTATTTTGTATCATTATAGTAATTATTAAAGTAGTGGCATTGTAGTAATTTCTTTAACCAAGACAAGGGCATTTTTGTAATTAGATAATGAGTATATCTTGTGATTCCATTTATAGAATAAGGTGTCTTTGTCATTTACTCTAAGGCAAGGGTAGTTTGGTAATTTCCTCTATATAGCAAGGGTATTTTCATAATTTTTTACGAGTGATGGCATTTTTGTAATTCTTTACATCTTCTCTAGACACACTTGATTATTCTAACATTATTTATTATTTTTCATGACATTTGTCTAATTTCTATTAGTTTCACTCATTTTGTATCATTAACTAGGACTAATCTTTCAAATTAATTTCTTACTATCTATTTGATTAATAAAATTTACTAATATTAATTAGGGAATTTAACCTTGTAAATAAATTGTCCTGTCCAATATGCTTAATTTAGGGTTTATGTCTTAATAGTGCTTATTGTTTCTTATTCTTGTGTCTTCTAACTATGGTAATGTCATTAATCAACAATAAATCACCAATGTTGACCCTTCCCACTATGGGGCCAAGATCAATCGCCTAGTACATAAATCAATTGCTCAGTTCATAAAGTCAATTAGCCTAGATGAAATTTGGTATGTTACATTTTACACAAAGACTTCTTGGGACCACCGGACTTTTCCAAATATCAAACATTCCTTAAAAATAACATTTCCAACTCCTAGGTGATGAGCAGGTTCATTCATCACTTAATCCCGCGTTAATTATCTCAGGGGTACTTTGGTAATCTTGTGCACGGGAAAAACCAGGAATTGAGATTTTTACTTTTAACATCATCCATAACACATTTAATCCCCTTCAAATGTTAAACTAACCCCTTGAGGATAGCTTGGATCGGTCCTCGACTTCTAGGTAGAAATGATCTCAGGGGTTTTGGTCATTTTGCACGGAAAAAATTGGGACATTGCAAAAATATCATCGGATTTGCCAAACAGTAAATTCGCAGCAAAATTTGCAAGTATTTCCTATGGATAAAATTCATAGGAAAATTTTGTAGGTATTTTGCATGTTTTTAATAGTGATTGGGCCCCTTAAAATCCATGAGGTTGTACTCTCTGAAGTTCATGGTGAAGCCAAGGAAAAGGTAAATATGTAGCCTTGAAGTCTTCTCACAAAAATAAAATAAAAGGTAAAACAATGAAAGTTTCTAATGTTAGCTCTAGAACCCTTCAGAAAACAGTATCGCTTAAAGTTTAGAGTGGCAATAAACCAATTACGTGAAAATATTTTGAAGAATGACTAATCTTTCTCTTGAGTTTCTTGAGCACTACTCTCACTAGCATACAAGTCCATAAAACAAGTTTTATTTTCACGATATCATATGTGCAAACATGTTTAATCTCATTCAAAGAGATTCAAACTTAAATGAAGTGATAAACAATCTTTGAAATGCATGTCAGTATGTTTGATGCACGAAGAAAAGTTTTCAAGAACAAAAAATCAAGTCTCAGATCTTCAGAAAGTAGTCGTTTTCTGAATTATAAGTTGTTTCTTAGCTTAAAATTATCATTTTTTTATTATAATCTATTTCATCATTTTACCAAACATGATTGGTTTTTTTAAAACTATTTTCCCCTTAAAAAAAGCTTTATTTACAATACTTCCAAGCATGAACTTCATCTAAGAAAATCTGCTATTGAAATAACAACTATATTTACTGAAAGAACATAGTTGTAGGGTCTCAACCTTGTTTTTATTCCTTGTGGTAATGTGCCATTTTGAGGATAATCTAATGTGTAATCATATATTTGTTTGAGCAATTCTTCTACTTTCTCCATTAGCTATTACACCTTTATCTTAATTTTGGCATTTTTCTCTATAGTATCCAAACCCCAATTTTGATAAACCCGAGCATAGATGCAGGATGCTACAGAGATCTTCAATTGAAGTAGTAGTGAATCACCTAGCATTTGGATAGGAAGGTAATTATATTTTTGATGAGTTTTACTTGTATGTCCTTGATCATTGTTCAGATTTATGATTCTACCATGTAATCTTATAAAACATCATTGCATCTCACATCTACTGGAGAGTCCTGGACCTTAAAAGTACATGAAAGTAGTTGCTTTGTATTATCTTTATTGTGCCTTTCCTTGATTAGTGACACTTTGTGATGCTTGAGCGGCTGACTGCACTTAGTTTGAGTTTATTTATATCAAGGCTTATTTATATTAACCAGGTTTTTCTACAACCCAATGTTGAAGCAATAGTAATGAAAATGAAAGGGCAATTTTTGAGATATGGTAAGGGTAAGGTTTATTTGGTTTGGAGCATAGTCAATGCAATGGCCAAAGTGGTTGGCTTGAGGAAAACCCATTTGGGGTTAGGTCAGATTGGAAAAGACATGTTTTGGAACACAAAGCCCAAGTGAACCAAATGATGTTTTCTAAGTCATCTGCCAATAACAAAATATCATTTCCAAATGATTTAACTAATAAACTGGCTAATCCAACAAACCCTCCAAAGGATTATTGTTTAAATTTGTAAAATCTATCACAACTGATGGTTTCTCTACGAGTTTATGTTGGAGGTAATATGAGCAACATGATTGGATGAGTTTATCTTCTTATGACATGGAGAAGTTGATTCATCCCTCGTATTTATCTAGCTTGCATTGCAGGGTTGAATATCATTACAATTTTGGGGAATGTAGTGCAGAATTGTTGGTGATGACTGATGATCACAACAAAATATTCAATAAGGTATTCCCACCTTTTTGTGCAATGTGCATATGATTTCCTTAAATCCAACATATCTCGTCCAAGGTTGGATGTAAAAGCTAATCAAATCAAATCAAGAATGTGTCACAAAGATGTCTAAAGTTTGCATTGTTTTTACCTAATGAACATTCATGAAGCTTAGAAAATGATAACTCTATATATTGTCTTTGACATAGATGTTCTCAATCTTATACACATTATTGTGAGATTAATTCTTTGATAACATCCTTGTGGCAATTGGTTCTTTTAAGTGTTTGAATCTTAGTGATCTTCCCAATTCATATTAGAATCATCGCATGAATTCTTGGTTATTTTTTATATATTATCATGATATTTCATGGACAATACACTTGTTTTGGTCTACATGCATTGACATTTTATTAGGTTTGAATGATACAAGTGGTACGTACTAACACGTGGTTGGTTGGAGTAGTAGATGTTCTTTCACCTTAACCATTTGTCATTCAATTTAGAGCAATGTTATTTTACACCCTATCATAACCCGACTTGGGAATATGACCAACATGTGAGGAATCTCATCCCCACATAAGCCTTCTAGGTAACGTGACTTTTTAAATGCATAAAATAGTATAATTTCATACTTAAATACGATATTCTTCTAAATCATTATCATTTTCTGATTAAAACAAAATATTTGAAATCATAAAAACTAAAGCATTCACATACATAACTAGTTTAAGACTTGAAGCTTAATACCCAGTGTACATGTGTCAATAGACAAGTTCTGTACGGCCTAGGTCTCTCAGACCCACCGAGGTCCTAACTTCACTAAGTCTGGATCCCACACCTCCTTGGAGTGCTATATGTTAGAGTAATATTTTTCGGATCAAAAGTCCTGGTAATTGTTCCTGGAGGGAAAATAAGTTCAAGAGTGATTTTTAACAAATTTTACAAAGCCCTTAAACATTTCATTTTTAGCCCACAAGTTTAGAAAATCTTGAAACTTCCAGATTTGAACTAAAACCCAAAATTTGGATTTTGAATGGTTGGCATTTTGATTTTTTTGATATTTTATTTGAATCCAAATGGGGTGTATTTTCTTATTTATATTTATGTAAGAAATGTAAATAAGTGAGATGATCTAGAAGCTTATGACAGGAATTATGCAACAGTTGGGTTTTGTTGTCACCGCCATAGTGGTCCAGGACCACTATAGCGTCACCAAAGGGCAAATGCATGTGTTGCAAGTGGCCTAGGACCGCTATGCGGTCATAAGTGCATAGTGTCGGGGTGTGTACGCGGCTTGATCGCTATAGCGGTCCCCCTAGAGCGCAAATTGTACCAGAAATGACGCGGTTTCATTTTTGCCCTTTTTTAAACACCCCAAACTCGGGAATTTCTTCCCAAACCCGAAACCCTCTCTTCCCTAACCTTCTTTACTCTCTTCCACTAATCCAACTCCAATCCTTCCTCCTCCCAAGTGATTAAAGGTGAGATTTTGTGGGTTTTGTTATTCCTTTCCTTCCCATTTCGTATCTTGGTGAATGGGTTGTTATTTGTCTCCATTGTTGTTAAGTGGAGGTACTCCCCAATGTTGTTAGAGTTATGTTTGAGCAATCTAGAGGTTGTTAGAGTTTAATCTTGAGTTTTGTGGTTTAATGGCAGATATTGGTGCCATTTCCACTCCTCAGGTCGTAGGTGTTAACGCCACTCCTTCCTTCCCTCCAGGTGAGTGGGTTCATATCCTATGATCCATATGTTGATCATTAGAATTATTTTCCTTGATTGGAACCTGTTTGCATGATTCTAGAGAATATTAGAGATTTCAGATGGTTTCACAAAATTGTGAAAATAGTTATTTTCAACAAGAGCATGAAATACTTGTTTTAATGCAAGCTCATGGGACCATTATTGCTAAATGATTTATTAAAGAGCTAGGGTATGCTCATGATTTGATTTAGAAGTTTTAGAAATTTCCATGACATTTCAAAAGTAGAGTATTTATGTATTATAGAGTTTTATACCCAAAGTAGAGTTTTAGTGAGATGATATGATTTCATGATTTAGAGATTTGATGGTAGTCATAGAGAAACATTCAGTGAGTTAACGGTTGAACCCGATCATTAACCTTTGTACCAAGTTGTCTTGAGAGAACAATCTCATAGAGCGAGAACGGAACCTAGTTAGGTGTCCAATTTAGATTCTAAAGGATCATAGAGCAAAGAACTTGTTATGACATGGTTGACATGCATAGCTAGAGAAATTATATTTTGTTATGCGATGCATAACAGAGACCCTGTTTCTCTAGTAGAGTCCTGTATTTATATTTTCCAAAGATTTTTTATTTAAGAACTATTATGTACATGTAATGAAATGATTTCAGAAATTGTATTAATTGGTTTTGATGGATATATATATATATATATATATATATATGTATGTATGTATGTATGTATGTATGTATGTATGATTATTTGTTCTCTTGGTTGTCCCATGAGAGGGTTATGGGTGAGGTCCTGCTCATTGAGTTTTAAATGAAACTCACCCCTCTCCCTTTTCCAGTATAGATACGTTAGCTTAGGTCCTTTTCATCCACCTCTTCCCCAGGAGAGTTCTGGTTTGTGAGCTTCACTTTGGAGTGAAGTACTCTTTTTACATTTTGATTAAAGATAGAGTGCTCCAGTGTCCATGACAAGTAGGGTCCCAAACCATAGAGATAGAGTGTATTGATTTATCATGATTATTTTGTATTTACATGATTTCAGTTTTCATGTGTATTTTATATAGAGAGCAACCCATATGTTTTGAGCCACAGAGTATATTAGAGTTGGAGAGTTGATTTGTTTTATAACTTAGAGAATTATACTAGAGTTGATTATGACATATAATTGATGATGAACATGTTTTCAAAGAGCCAAAGGTTTATTAGAGATGGGAATGATGTCTTATAAATGAATTTATTATTAAATATGCATATAGAGACTCAGAGATCATGAGGCTTACGTGGGAATGATGAATCCCCATGTGCCAGTTACATGTCCAAGTAGGGTCATAACAAAGACTGAGTCATAAATACATCTCTAGTTCATTCCATAAACCTGATAACCATAATCTATATTCCAAATACATACATCTCTGGAAACATAAAGTGAAATATATAAACTTTGAATATACTACAGTATCTCAAAATACATGCATGAATCGGACCTGCCCAAAACTCCTGGAGTAATCTAAATCTAACATAAGTCTAATCTAAGCCTTACAACAATGTAATGCTCACCAAAGGATAGTTGCGGCTCCTAAAGGGTAATGAACGACGTCTATACCTATAACTATGAAAGGAAGAAGAGGGGTGAGTCAACGGATTTAGTGAATAGATTGTCACCATCCCCACATGAGACAACCAAGGGATATGAATAAATACAGTATACATGCAGCAATCATACATAATTTGATATTTACTTACATAGCCATATAACAAAACACTTTTCATTCCATAGTTTCATAACCAAGCATTTATAAATTCATAATCAATCATGAAATCATTTTAATTGGGGGTGCGATAGACATAAAGAAACGGTATTTGCTGAACATGATAAATACATACATAATAATAAAAGCTATAAAATCATAAACTGTAAGATGGGGCTCAGTTCTTGGTGAATAAGAGCACCTACTAAAACATAACAGTCCCCTATGTAACACCCTTCACACCATAAGGCTATGCTTAAGCCATAACCTTATAATGAGCAGTTGTTACTTGTTTTCTTTACTTGACCTTTGAGGAGCATATATATATATATATATATATATATATATATATATATATATATATATATATATACACTACATATGAGCCTCTTTTCTTAACATAAAATGCTTTCTCTCAAGGTGTTAAGTTTGAACATAAATAATTTATCAAAGATACATATTTGTATTATACAACAACAAAGCAACAGCTTATAATACTCTGACAAACCCTTACCCTGGTTCACAAGGAACCTTCTAGTCTAGGTAGGGTACTACTCAACATTCACCAAAAAGAAAATAAAATAACTGACTAAACTCTCTATCCTTGGTTCTTCAGAAACTCTAGCTAGTATTAGTTGAGAATTTCCACAAAGTAATCATCAACATAGCAATCTATAAAAATATGATAACAACAGGAATGAGAATCAAAGATTCCAGGAGAAAAATATTAGTCTACTACACAGTGATATTTGACATAACATTAAAATAATTAAAGTATCTTCAATTTCTTTTGAAATATCAAGCTTGCTTATCCACTTTACTTATTAAACGGTATTATGAGTACACTTATGCTTGAGAATATAAAGGTCATAGGATTCGTAAGATAAGTGCTTGGTATTGGATATTTACAAAATAATTATTTGGTTTGTTTCATTACTTCTTGGATACAATCTTATTCTGAACTTTAAGCTTGAGAATAGAGCTCATATGATTCCTGATATACTTCTCATCTGATGTATTTCTAACTATGTAACACCTCGTGTTACATTCTGATATAGTTCACTTGTTGTAGTACCTCGCACTATAACCTGATATAGATCATTCTGTGAATCCATGAGCTTATAATCAAGCAATTGATATGTAGTTAGTATCATTATTTGCTATGACTTAACTTGGTTAGCTACTTTAAACTTAATGGTAGAACTCATAGGACTCTTCTAATATACTTCTCTGGATCGTAGTCAACAATGTAACGCCGTCACGTTACAACCTCATATAGTTCACTAGATGGAGTACGTCTACATCTCATCTGAATAGCCTCGCTATTCTTTCTAGGACATCCCTTTTCTCAAAACGATATAACGCCGTCGCGATTACAACCTTGTATAGTTCCAAGGGCGTAGCACGTCTACTACTACCCGTGAATCCATGAGCTTACCATTAAGCAATTAACATTACATATGAGGTATTTCTTCAATTTTCTTTATTCGTTTGGAACTCTATCATGTAGTTGGGAATCTAACGCCCCAATTTTTACTAATTTTTACTGTCATTAGGAATTACCGAATTACCATAGGTAAATATTATATAAAATTTGAGACCAAACAATCCTTAATAAAGGAATATAACGTTAGAAGAGAAGTTAGGAGCAATTCGTGCAAGTATTGCAAACCCCAATTTTTTGTACGTGTAAAATGACCAAAATGCCCCTGAGGTTATTTTACTGAAAATGAGGATCTTGGGCCCCACCCATCCTCAAGGGGATGTTTTGATGTTAATAAGGGATTGTTTGTGTTATGTGTGTTAATAGAGGAGAAGAATCGTAATTTTGAGTTCGACGCACGAAATGACCAAAACGCCCTTGCGGCTATTTTAACTCCGATTTGCGTGCCAAGAGCCCAAACCTCACTAAAATGTGTTAAAAGGTGTTTTTAAGCCATGATTAACCATTGGTTAAGCTCGGGTGGTCTCGGGCAATTTTTAAGTAAAATGACCATTTTGCCCCTGTCTTGTAGTTTTACAAATTTTGAGATTTTTGATTCGTCTAACAAACCTAAGCAATATTAGGCTCAAATTAAAGCTTATTAAATTCTAATTATTAAATATAGAGTCAAAATTATTTATTTAAATTGATTAGAACCTAAAATTGCTTTAAAACACTCAAATTGCTTACTAATTCATTAAGCCCTTAACGTAAATTCTCTAAATTGCATGAATACCTTGCCTACACCTAAATAATACATGGAACACACAAAACCCTCTTCCATGAGGCTGTAATGCACGAAATAATGCAGCCATAATACACCAAAAAATTGCACTAAAACATAATGCCAAAAATCACCATAAAATAAGGAACTTTGAAACATGATTCCATGTTTTAAGCCACCAAACAAGATGATTTTTCCTTCCTTGTCTCCTCCTCAAATTTAGTCAGATTTTCCTCCTCCTCTTGTCCATTCATGAGCTTGAATTCTTCTATAAATAGGCATGCTTAGAAGTCATTAGAGACTTGCTCAAAAATTTCACAACTTCAAGTTTTTCCTAAGCTCAAAAACTTTCTTTCTTTCTTCCCCCTTGGCTGAAATTCTTTCTTCAACCTTTCAAGAATATTTTCTTTCATTTCACTCCAAGAAACCAAGTTCTCTTCCTTTCCTTCAAATCAGATTAGGTAGGGAGTTATTTTTAAGTTTATTTCTATGTTTTGCTAAGTGTTGTTCTTGGTTCAAAATGATGATTTCATGGATTTTCTCTAGTTTTTCCATTTGGTTTTCTTCTTCCTTTTCTTTAACCAATTCGGCCATATGGCCTAGGTGGGACTAAGATGATGGCTTGATGATGAGGACCTTGAAGGTGGGTTGTGAATCCATCACAAGTTAGGCCTCTAAAGCTTGAAAGTTCCACTTGATGCAAAACTTTAAAGAATGATGTTTTTATGATGATTTTATGATCTTGAGTTTAGAATTTGAAAGATGTATTTCTCACTTTGTCTTGTTAAGATATATATATTGAATTTGTATTTCTATAAAGTCTTGAAGGAGCTCTAGTAAAGAAATCAAATGAACTTGCATCCATGTTTAAGTTTATGCCTTGCATAATCATGTTTACTTTCTATGTCATCACTAAAATTTCAAGAATGAATAAATGGACTTGCATACTCATGTTTAAATTTCCAAGTTTGCATCTCATGTTTATATTTCATGTTGTCACTTAATCTCTAAAGATAATAAAGAAGTTGCATCTCATATTTATTTTATGTTCTCACTTTATTTTATAATGGCTAAAAGAATCAATGCATGACATGTTTATTTTTATGTCATCACCTAAAGATCCTAGAGCTCAAAGACTTACCCAAGTATCACAAGCAAAGAAATAAGATTATTGGAGTTAAAGAATTGATTCTTTAAGAAGTCTTGAGATTGGAGCTTAAAAAAGATGTAATAATAATTCTCTTCTCCCGGTCCAATGCGGATTACGCCTTCTCAATTTCTTAAGATTCTCTCTCCTCCACTGGTCCTATGTGGACTACCGCGCTCCAGTTTCTTGCATCATGTTTATATTTCAAGCTCTTGTATCATGTTTAATTTTCAAGTCATCACCTTAAATCTTAAAGATAAAGAAATGGATTTGCATATTGATATGAACCAAACTCCATGAATCACGCAAGAAGGATCTACCAAGATTGGAAATCAAGATTAGCACAAAATTAACACATATCGTATCATGCTACAGGTCTCGAACGATGATTAAAAAACGAGAGAAAATCGTTCCAAACACAATTTAGGCTTAAGAATCACTGAAATCTGAATTGTATATCTTGAGATATGGATGAGGGTTAATGGACGTTCTGTTAGAAACAATTGACGTGAATCATGAAAAGAACGGAAGAGAATGAACAAGGCGCACAATTGAGAGATTGATAAGCCTAGGAACGCCACAAGGAGAGCACCCTTGATAAGTTCAGAGAATTCTATGAAGAACCAAGAGAGAGCAAGTCTCACACTTAACAAATATGATCTGAATCCCCTTTTTCAAAAGTTAGGGTTTGCCTTTTATAATGGGCAACGCCTTACAAGTTTGCTTAGACCTAACCCAGACTTACTAATTCAGCCCACCACTATTAGTAAACTAAAACAATAAAAAAATAAATAAATAAGAATGTTCAGCCTATTTTAACATGTGCTAAAAAAAGAAAACTAAGACTAGCTAAATGGGCCTTATTTCAAGCTTAAATACAAAATTTGGACCAAACATAGACAGCCTTTA
Organism: Dalbergia oliveri; assembly: GCA_030441495.1. Taxonomy (NCBI): domain Eukaryota; kingdom Viridiplantae; phylum Streptophyta; class Magnoliopsida; order Fabales; family Fabaceae; genus Dalbergia; species Dalbergia oliveri. Next base: position 37,801,002 of record JAMLFY010000006.1, read on the forward strand.
TGCTCCATTTTACCAATTTGGACTCAAGAAATTAGATGGAGAAATTGGGCTCGAATTGAATACAGCCCTCAAATCTCCATTCCTTCAATTTGCATTAAGCAATTCACCATTTTGGGCTTCAAGTCTTCCAAATTAGGGGCAGCCTCAAGAATTGCTACAACTTGTTGCAATGCCTCCTTTGCCTTCCTATCCCTTCCTCTTGTCATAGGTCCCCCATGTCCTTCAAGTGCCTTGTTGTCCTTGCCACTAGTCGTGTCCTCATTATCCCCTCCTCTGAAGAGGATTTGACCTCAAATCCAACTCTTCATCACCCCACAATGTTCTCCAAAAGTGACTTAGGAACTTAGTGTCCCTATCACTTACAATGCTCCTAGGTAGCCCATGGAGTCTCACCACTTCTCTAAAAATAAGTCAACATGGCAAGCATCATCAACCTTTTTGCAAGGTATAAAATGTGCCATTTTTGAAACCTTCCACAACCACAAAAATAGAATCCTTGCCATTCTTTGTTCTAGGCAGCCCCAAAACAAAGTCCATAGATATATCAATCCAAGGAAAATCAAGAGACAAAGGAGTATATAAACCATGTGGCATCACTTTTGATTTTGCCTTTATACAAACAATGCAATGCGCACAATATTTATGCACATCATGTTTCATATGGGGCCAATAAAAATGTTCATGCAATATGTCCAAAGTTTTATGCACCCCAAAATGTCCCATTAATCCTCCCTCATGCGCCTCTTTCACAAGCAAATTTCTTATGGAACACTTAGGCACACACAATCTTTTTCTTTAAACAAATATCCATTGTACCTATAGTAACCATTTTGAGACACATTTTCACAAGCAGCATATATATCAGAAAATTCAGCATCATGCAAATACATTTCTCTCAAAGTCTCAAGCCCAAAAATTTTAGTTTCAAGAGTAGAAAGTAATGCATGCCTCCTAGACAAAGCATCAACCACTATGTTCCCCTTCCCCTTTTTATGCTTAATGACATATGGAAATTGTTCCAAAAACTCAACCCATTTGGCATGCCTTTTATTCAGCTTGCCTTGTCCTTTCAAGTATTTTAGGGACTCATGGTCACTATGAATTACAAATTCTTTGGGGAACAAATAATGCTGCCAAGTTTTCAAAGCGCGCACTAAGGCATACAATTCCTTATCATAAGTGGTATAGTTTAGGGCAGCCTCATTTAACTTCTCACTAAAATAAGCAATTGGATGGCCTTCTTGCATCAAAACCCAATGCCCACGTTTGATGCATCACATTCAAGTTCAAAAGATTTAGCAAAATTGGGCAAAGCAAGAATGGATGCATTAGTTAGCCTATGCTTAAGGGCAGCAAAGCTTGCTCTTGTTTCTCTCCCCATTGAAACCCACATGCTTTTTAACTATCTCATTAAGAGGCGCAGCCAAGGTGCTAAAGTCCCTAACAAACCTCCTATAGAAACTAGCTAAACCATGGAAACTCCTCACTTCACTCACATTCTTAGGTGTAGGCCACTCTTGAATGGCCTTAACCTTTTCCTCATCAACTTGCACTCCTTTTGCACTCACAACAAAGCCTAAGAACACCACATGATCGGTGCAAAAAGTGCATTTCTCAAGATTAGCATACAATTTTTCTGTTCTAAGCACATGCATGACGGCCCTCAAATGTTCAATATGCAAGTCAAAACTAGTGCTATAAATCAGAATGTCATCAAAGTAAACAACAACAAACTTGCCAATAAAATCTCTTAAGACATGGTTCATTAATCTCATAAAAGTGCTTGGGGCATTAGTTAGCCCGAAAGGCATAACCAGCCACTCATACAAACCATACTTAGTTTTAAAGGCAGTTTTCCATTCATCCCCTTCCCTTATCCTAATCTGATGATACCCACTTTTAAATCAATTTTAGAAAAATAAGGCACTATACAGTTCATCAAGAAGGTCATCTAACCTGGGAATAGGATGTCGTACTTGACTGTGATGTTGTTGATTGCTCTAGTCACTGCACATCCTCCAAGTCCCATCCTTTTTAGGCACCAAATTCCTGGAACAACACACAGACTCAAGCTTTCTTGCACCCAACCTTTTGTCATCAGCTCCTCAACTTGCTTTTGTATTTCTTTGGTCTCTTGAGGATTGCTCCTATAAGCTGGTCAATTAGGTAAAGATGCACCAGGGATGAGATCAATATGATGCTCAATCCCTCTCAAAGGTGGCAATCCACTTGGAACCTCCTTTGGAAACACGTCCTTGTATTCCTGCAAAGAGACTTAACACTAGTAGGGGCAACACTTTTATTAGAGTTATCAGTAGTTAAAACATTTTTCTTGCAACAAAGTAAATAAAGTGGCTTGTTGGCAAGCAGCTTCTTCACCTCACTTTCTTTTACTAAACAACTCTGCTTTCTCTCAAGTGTTTCACTCAATCCTACAAGTGTTTCACTCTTTGTGTGTCACTCATCTCTTTTCTCTCTTGCACTCTCTTTTCTCTCAATTTTATTTGATCCTCACACACCTTTCTAGGAGATAAAGGTTTGAGTACAATTTTCCTCCATTATGCATGAAAGAAATCTTGTTTGTGAACCCATCATGAACAGCTTTGGTGTCATATTGCCACGGCCTCCCTAAGAGAATATGACTTGCCTCCATTGGAACCACATCACACATCACTTTGTCATTGTATTGTCCCATGGAAATGTGCAGCTCCACTTGCTTGCTCACGGTCATCTCTCCATCTTCACTAAGCCATTGGAGTTTGTATGGCCTAGGATGTGGCTTGGTCTCCAAGTTTAATTTGGACACTAATCTTGAACTGGCCACATTGGTGCAACTCCCTCCATCCACAATCAAAGAACATAGTTTCCCATTGATTGAACACCTAGAGTGAAAAATGTTCTCTCTTTGGGAATCATCAAGTGATTGCATCTGACTTCCAAGCAACCTCCTAATCATCAATAAATCTCCTTCTTTGGCCTCCACAATGATCTCTTCATCTACCTCTTCCTCTTCCTTCACTAGCTGAAGACTCACTAGTAATTTCTCCATTCTCCTTAAGTAACATAGTCTTCTTGGTTGGACACGCAGAAGCTATGTGACCTCTCCCTAAACACTTGAAGCATTTTATCTCACTACTCCTTGTTTTTTTCCGGGTCTCATTGGGCTTGAATTGAGTCCTTTGAGGTGCAGCCATGGTATTGTTTGAAGAAGTACCTCCTCCTTCTTATTTCTTTCATTCCAATTTGAAGAATTGAAATTAGAAGAATTCCTTCTCATGGTACCTTTTCTCTTAAGTTGCTGCTCCACTTTGGTAGCTTGGTGTACCAAGTCTTCCAACTCCACATAATTTTGTAGCTCAACCACTTCTCTAATGTCATTATTTAGCCCATTCAAAAAGCGTGCCATAGTAGCCTCCCTATCTTCATTCACATTGGCTCTAATTAAAGATACCTCCATCTCCTTGTAATATTCATCAACACTCCTACTACCTTGCATGAGTCTTTGAAGCTTGTTATGAAGGTCCCTATGATAATAGGAAGGGACAAATCTCCTTCTCATCAACCTCTTCATTTCAATCCAAGTATCCACCAAAGGTTCTTCATTTCTAAGTCGCACCTTTTGCAATTGGTTCCACCAAATAAGAGCATAATCTGTGAACTCCATGGCTGCCACCTTTACTTTCTTTTCTTCATTGTAATTGTGGCATGAGAACAACTACTCAATCTTCATCTCCCACTCAAGATAAGCCTTTGGATCACTCTTCCCTTGAAAGGTGGAATGTTAAGCTTCACTCCCTCAATTCGGTCCTCTAGCATCACCTTCATTATCTCTTCTCCTCCTTCCATCAATCCTCCTTCTACCTCCATCATCATCACGATGTTCTTGATTTTCTAACCGCTCAATTCTCTCATATAACTCCTCTGTATGCTCCCTCATCATCCTTTGCATTTGAGTTGTAATAGCCTCAACTAACAATCTGTTGTTTCCCTAGGAGGAGGGGTACCATCACCACCTCCTCCATAATTCAAGTAAAAAGAAAAAAAAATGAAAGCAATAGGACCTCACCACACTTCTCACGTGTTTGCACTCTTAGAGATGTATCACTCGTGTTTGTTGCTCTCTAATAGGCTTTTGTGTAAAGTGCTCTCTTGCTTTTTACCACTCAATAGCTCTCTTTAAATTCTTAATAGATTCTCCACGAACACACAAGAATACTCCTGAAGACTCAACAATGTGATGACAAACAAAACAGCTAAGTGATGACAGACTAAAGACACAAAGGACTCAGCAAGACACTTCTTTCTCTTTGTTTTTTTTTTTTGACTTTTTTTTGTTTTCTATTTCAATTTTTTTTTTTTGGTGTGGAATTTGCACTAATTGAGGACAATTGACAAATAGGTGCTGCACAAATTAGAGGAAATAAAGGATGTAGAAATAAAGGACTTCAAATAAATCCAGCACCCAATTAACAAAGAGGACAAGACAAATGATGAACATAGACAATAGATAGAAAAGAAACAAAGCTGGACAAGGGAAAAAAAATTTAGTACCAAATTATCCAACCTTAAACTAAGCTTGATACCACATGATATGAACCAAACTCCATAAATTACTCAAGAAGGATCTACCAAGATTGGAAATCAAGATTCAGCACAAAATTAACACAGTATCGTATCTCACGCTACAGGTCTCGGAATTCGACGATTCAAAACGAGAAGAAACTGACGTTCAGAAACACAATTTAGACTCAAGAATCACTGAAATCTGAATTGTATATCTTGAGATATGGACGAGGGTTAATGGACGTTTTTGGTTAGAAACAATTGACGTGAATCATGAAAAGAACGGAAGAGAATGAACAAGACGCCACAATCAAGAGATTGATAAGCCTAGGAACGCCACAAGGAGAGCACCCTTGATAAGTTCAGAGAATTCTATGAAGAACCAAGAGAGAGCAAGTCTCACACTTAACAAATATGATTCTGAATCCCCTTTTTCAAAAGTTAGGGTTTGCCTTTTATAATGGGCAACGCCTTACAGTTTGCTTAGACCTAACCCAAAAGCTTACTAATTCAGCCCACCACTATTAGTAAACTAAAACAATAAAAAAATAAATAAATAAGAATGTTCAGCCTATTTTAACATGTGCTAAAAAAAAGAAAACTAAGACTAGCTAAATGGGCCTTATTTCAAGCTTAAATACAAAATTTGGACCAAACATAGACACAGCCTTTATGCTCCATTTTACCAATTTGGACTCAAGAAATTAGATGGAGAAATTGGGCTCGAATTGAATATAGCCCTCAAGTCTCCATTCCTTCAATTTGCATTAAGCAATTCACCATTTTGGGCTTCAAGTCTTCCAAATTAGGGCAGCCTCAAGAATTGTTGCTACAACTTGTTGCAATGCCTCCTTTGCCTTCCTAGCCCTTCCTCTTGTCATAGGTCCCCCAAGTCCTTCAAGTGCCTTGTTGTCCTTGCCACTAGTCGTGTCCTCATTACATATCATGTTTATAATTCCAAGTTATCACCTTATAATGACAAGATTAAAATGAGGTTGCATAGCATGTTTATGATTCTAAGATATCACATAAATCTCTTAAGCTCAAGACTTGCTCCTTTTATCTTAAGTGAGAATTTTAATTATGAAGATTCTTTCAAAAAGAATTAGTTTCTAAAAGATTTTTAAAGCTTTGCAAAGATTCTACGGGAAACTAATATTTTATGTTCACTTAAAATGTGATTTTATACAATTATATGAAGTTCATGATTCGGCTTCTGATATGAGATTAGTACCAATAAATGATGATGATTTAATATGTTTGAAGTTGTGATAATTATGATTTATTGCTAAAGGAATGATTCTATGCATGTTAGAGATAAAACTAGCTTCCTAGAAAACCATAAAAGCAAGATTTCTAGAACTTTAGAGAATGAAATTTATGCATTCTGTCCAGAGCCTTTAGTGACCTTAAGAACCAGATATTATTATGTTTAGATAAGGGACAATGATTCATAATTGGTTTAGTAATTAATTTTAGCATCATAGGGAAAGCCGTAACGAGAAAGGGTTAAAAACGTAACTTCTAGCACACGTAAAATCTTAAGAACAACTTCCTGTCTATGCTACCCCATATAGTCTAATAATGTTCTTAAGGCTTATAATTGATGGTAATAAATCCCTTAGATGCATAAGTAATTAGTTTGATAATTTAGGTTACCTAATTTTAGAGTTCGGTTATTTAAGGGAGCTCCTTGAAAATTTTAGATGACATCTTTTGATGCTTTGGAATGTAGTTTATATGATGATGTAATGCCTCCTGAGAATTTGATATTATTGAATGATTTCATGGCTTGCATGTTATAATTGCTATTGCAAACAATGAGAATGTTCATGCATCTTGATGATTATAATATAACATGCTAAAACTTAATGGTGACTTAAACTCTTGAGGAAATGATCCTTTGGACCCATCATACTATAGGTGGTGAAAAGGTGATCTTGAGAAATGATCCTTTAAGACCCATCAGACTAGAGGTGGTGAAAAGGTGATTCTTGCCCCTAGCCCGTTCTCTCAAAAGGGTAGAGTTGGGATTTTAACTTATCAAAAGGGATAAGTATATGCTAGTGACGACTAGTAAGGTATGAGCTCATAACCTAGATTACTCCCAAAAGGGTGGAGTATAGGGTGGCCCCAAGGAAAATAATGATGATGATGACAAGATTTTAAGTCACCTAGGACACTAAAGGAATGAAATATGTGCACCATGTCTTGTGCATAGCTATTATGATATGATGTTCTTCTGTGCATAGCATTTTATGAGATGATGATGGGAAATATGATGTTCTTTTATGCATAGTATTTATGATATGATATTCTTCTATGCATAGTATTTATGATATGATGATGAAGAATACGATGTGTTGATAAAAGGAAAAGTTCATTATAAACATGACATGCTAAGTTTATGATGCATTATAAGACGCATGATTAAACTACGAACCTCGTAAAGTATATTTTCGAACTTAATAAATCAATCTTAGCATGCTCACTATTTCATAATAACCCCGAGGTTCCTAGGGACGATGATGATGACACAATGCATCATGAGGTGAGTACCCTGAGATTCTTTTTATAAGTTTCTCACTCCCTCTATTTTTCTTTCCATCTCGTCTTCAAGAAATAGAAGGAAGCGTTCGTGAATCACATTGAGGCTATCAGTACTGAACTTGATCCTCTAGTTTCACTCGTATATTTCAGATATCTATCCCTATCCCTGGAGTGTTATTACTAGGTGCCATTAATGGATGTCCTTCCATCCATATATTATTTATGTTTTGTTAGATTGCCTACACTTAGTCTTATTCTGTTGGTAGGCAAAATATCTATATGATATGTAATTATGGATGTTGTATGATGGAGCCAATATATTATGATGTGATGTTTGTAAATTCCTATGTGTCTTTTAAATTTTGCTAAATCATTCACGTTAAGCGCGGCTCACGTTTTCAATTATGTTTAAAAAAAAAATAGCTCGTAATTTCACTAAGTATTTTCAAAGCACGATTAAGGAATTGAAGCAAAGAGTGAAGTCTAGTAATTAATTAGATCCTGTCTAGGTGTATTGGGTTAATTATTAGGTGTTACAGGAATTTCTCAATTATAAAGTAAAATCTCTTCTTAATAGTTCTATATCTCATACTTCTACCCTGAGATTTTCTTGAGATCTTCTTAACTCTTATGAGATTTTCTCTATTAGTCTCCTAAATTCCAGACTTTTCTCTTGAAAATCTCTTGAATTCCTTTTGATATTCTCTTTAGATCTTCTGAATTCTTATGAGATTTTCTTTCAAACTATTCTGAAACTTTATGAGATATTCTGTCAAAAATCTCTTGGATTCTTATGAGATTTATCAGTAAATCTCCTGAACATTTTATGAGATTTTTCTTAAAGAAAACAATTCAACATTTACGAGATTTTCTTTAAAATCTATTAGGCTGTTATGAAAATTTTACTAAAGTCTATTAAACTGTATTAGCTATTTCTATGAAATCTATTACTCTATGATGAGATTTTCTCAAAATCTGCTAATCTTTTATGAGATTTCTTCAGGAGAAACTTATAGAACTCCTTACTTTATAATTCTTCAATCTTTCAGGAAATTAAACCTAGTGTATTACTAGATTTCAGAGTTTTTCTTCTATGGATCAAAATCTCATCCTTTTTATGAAACTTTAGCATCATACTTCAAAATACCAATCTTGCAGATTTTTAGAAAATATTTCTGGTTATATTCTTGAAGAATTTCAGATTTCTCATTCTCTTTAAGGAATCAAAATCTCTTCATTTCCATAGTTAAACCTCTTACAACAATTGCTCAATTCATGAAGCTTTCATTCCTAGCATCTCTTACATCATCAAGCTCAAACATATACATATTAAAATTAAATTTCAGATTTCAGAACAAAATTTTCAAGCATGTATCAAGAGTTTATATTAGCAAAATAGACAAACAATCACAAAGCAACAAACTAGAATCTTTCCTACCTTTTATCCAAGCTTTTTGCTAAACTTTCTCTAGCTTTTCTTCTCTAATCCAAGCCTCAAACCCATTTTCCAGCCCATGTATTAGCTGTTGTGTGGATAGATTTGAAGGGGAAAAACAAGGTTTTGGATTGAGTTTGATGTAGAGGGATTGTTCTTGAACTAGTTTCTGTTTATCTAAGCACAACCTTCAAGTTCTTGAAGGTTTCATGGAGTTTCAAGAAGGAAAAATATGAAAATGGTGAAAGGAAGAAGAAGAACGTGAAGTCCTGGAAGGAAAGAAGAAATGCCATTTCCTTTTCTTTTTCATTTATATTAAAACCAACTTGGGGGCCAAGTAATAGGTATACTTATTATCGGATCGATTTGTCTTGTTTTTGTATTGAAAATATCTATATCTGTTTAATTGTCATAAGTAAAAATTATCTGGGATCTGATAATATAAATTATTTTTACCAGACTAAGTGTTTTGGTGTATCGGTTATTACCACTTCGTGTACCAATTATTACTATTTTGGTACCCGATCGATACCTAAACAATTTCCTGGGTTAAGGATATTTATTTAACTTTATCATTATTTTTTCAATGTCCTTATACCAATTATATGTCTTATTCTATATCCCCAATTAAAATACTATTATATTAATTTTTAATAATATTAAATTAATTTTCATTTTTTTAATAATTTTTTTTTACAAACTCCTCATATTATTTTAATCATAACTAATCTCCGAATTTTCAAAATCCCTATAGATTATTCACAATTAATTATTTTATCACAATAATACTAAAAACCTGTTATAGCCAACAAGCTATGGGTACCTAACTAGGTCCCATTTTCTGTATATGATAAGGGTGATATTGTCCTTTGGCGGATAACTTGGTACCAAAGTTAATGATCTCATCACAACCGTTAACTAGCTGTTTGTTTCCTTATTTCTCCTGGCTAAAGTAGTTTGACAAAACCCATAACTGAATATGGTGCTATCTCTTCGAATAATAGCCCCTAACTAAGATCATAAAATTCTTAAATTCTTAGTACTATGAGAGTTCTGGATTTGTATAACTCTAACAATTTGACTTTAGTATAACTTGGCTCGAAAATCATGCCCAAGGGATCACTCACTCATAGACATTCTGATTTCAAGCCCAGAATATGTATATGACAGTATGAATCATACTAAATTCTGTACCTCTAGTACCATAAAGCCGAGGTTTTAAATTCATATCCTAAGCTAACATTTTTCATATACTTGAAAACTCTAGTATCATAGTTCAAAACACTTGGGTTCATAATCACAAAACATGGAAATCATATAACATATTTATTCATAAAGTTGGGTCATACTCTTGTTTCACATTTCTCCAATATATACTTTAATTGAATATTCTAAAAAATAGTCTGAAATCTTAGTCTTGAAAACACAATAATGTCATAAATTCATAAGAACATATTTTTCAACTTAGTATCTTCTAAATATATGTTTCACGTAAATTCTTTTTTGTTTAATGAACTTATCATAAAAACGAAAATTTCTAAAATTATATTTCAAATTGATATACTTCCATAGCATACAACATGACAATTATGGTCCCATGAGTTTCTTAAAATACATTTTTTCATTCTATAGTTGACATGATATTTACTAGCTTTACGATAACTCGTAAAATCATAATTTGTACATAATCTCATCTCCAACTTCATATATATATATAGCAAACATAATGCATAAAACAAGATTATAATGGTGAAACTAAGGTCATGAGTTTGAACCCACTCACCATTAGGAGTTGGGAGTATGTGGGCACTAGCAACTTGACCTTGAGAGCTTGGAATGACACCAACAATTGCCATGGAGCAACATAGACTCATGATCAAACTCTAATCACATTTAAATAACTCTAAAACAGCTATAATAACATTGGGGGAGCACTCCCACTTGACAACAATGAGAAAATAATGATACCCATAACATGAAAGAGGAAGAAGATGGAAGAATCTAACATAAACCAACAATAATCCCTTACCTTTGAGCTTGGAGGAGATGGGGTCAATGGAGGATAAGAGTGAAGGGGAGGAAAAGAGTTTTAGGGGTTAGGATTTGGGTTTCTGATGCCTAAACACGTGGAAGGGTGTTTATATAGAGGTGGGGAATCACTTACTCGAAACTACGTCGTTTTCTATCATGTTGATATCAAAACCACTCGTTAGCAAAATAGGCTTGTTGTAGTGGGAAAAACTCGCTGAGCAAACTTGTCTGGCCTCCTGCTCGCTATAGCGAGAAATGCTCGCTACAATGAACATGTCTGACCACCCTACTCACTACAGCTAGAAAAGTTCGCTTCAGCGAACATGTCCTTTGAAAAATGCTAACTTCAGCCAAAAAAAAAAGGTGATTTTCTGATCAGAGGTTTCCAAGGTACTCAAAGGCTGTGCTAGGCTTAGCCAATGACACGTATACCTAGAGTGTTACACACCCAAAAGTAGATTTCCCATTGGGACACCTACTCCATCACCATTGAATGCGATGAACACTTTCACGACCCAAAAATCATGATTGGCACATAAGGGATATTGTCCCTTATAGAAGCCTTGTGGAATTAATTTCATACAATCATGTGTAGTAAATTACTAAATTAATGTTCATGATAAATGTAACACCCTAATATTTAACTCAACATGCCTAGGACATATTTAAGTTAATTATTAGTTATTACTCTTTTGTTCTAGTTCTTTAATTTGAACTCTTGAAAATACTTTAATAAAATTATAGGTAAATTTTTTTTTTTTTGAGTTTGGAAAACAAAACTTGAGCCACGCGTACTAAGTAAACCCATCGTCTGTCTTGCGCAAAATAAAAACTAGTCACCTGCGTGCACGACAATTACATGAATACAACCACATCATCATATATAATCATAGTATAAGAATTAACCGTTCACATCAAGCATCCAAATACACAACAATAAGATATTATGCCCACCAACAGAGGTTGTGCTAGGTATAGTCATTCGAACAAGACATAAATAGTATATGGATGGAAAAACACCCACTAACGATACCTACCAATAACTCTCCTGAGAGGGAATAGGTATTCAAGCACACGAGCAAGATTAGTAGGAGTAGCGAGATGACCCACAAAAATTATGAGGTTGGTTGGCAGGATCAAAGTACATCTCTCAGGTGAGAGCATCAACGCGGATCATGAACGTTGCCATCTACCTCTGAAGACGAGAAGGAAAGAAAAGTAGAGGGAATGAGAAACTTATAAAAGAATCTCAGGGCTTTCACCTTTTAATACATTTTGTCATCATCATCGTTCTCAGGAACCTAAGGTTTCATTATAAAAATGTGAGCATGCATAATGTTCATTTATTAAATACCTTTAGCCGAGGCCCATGTCTTTTAGCATGAATCTTAGTGTCATGAATGCAACATATTATATCATGAATGCATGTCCATACCATATGCAAGATATCATAGAATACACATTGAATGTATAACATAACAAATGCAATTTATTCCAACATAACGCATTCTTTTAGATGACTTAAACTTCTTATTCCCTTTTCCTTGGGGCCACCCTAATATTCTCCCTTTCGAGAGTTCTAGGTTATGAGCTCATACCTAACTAGTTGTCACTAGTTTACACTTATCCTCTTGATAAGCTAAAATTCCCAACTCCCAGAGTGCGGGTTAGGGGGCATAGGAACACCTTTCATAACCATTAATTCCTGAGTCTAAAGGGTCCTTTCTGGATCACCTCTCTTTTCCTTGGGGCCACCCTAATATTCTCCCTTTTAAGAGTTCTAGGTTATGAGCTCATACCTAATTAGTCGTCACTAGTTTACACTTATCCTCTTGATAAGCTAAAATTCCGACTTTAGTGCGGGTTAAGAGGCATAGGAGCACCTTTCATAACCATTAATTCTTGGAGTCTAAAGGGTCCTTTCTGGATCACCTCTCATAACCTTTAATTAAGGAGTCTAAAGGATCATTTCCATATGTTTTATGTCACCTTAATATAGGCATGTCAAATAAGAGATTCACTGTAAGCATGAAATCATAAATTTTATAAAACATATCATGTTCACAAATCTTCACAAATCATGCATCTTAATCAATCAATCATAACCTCATCATGCTGCAATATGCTCATATAATCTATTCACATAAACATGTATCACACCCTTGCACATATCCAATAAGCATGTTATCCATTCAGTAAACATGCTCCTATCCAATCCTGGAATAAGGACCAAGCTCAGCTAATGCACATGCTATGCTTTATCAAGGTATACATAAAGCAATAAAGATCATCACAAACATAATTCCAAACAGCATTCTATAGAGTTTATAAAAGCACATCAGAATCTTTTATTTTTAATTTCTAAGGACTTGGAAAATTGTGTCATTATTCATTTCTAGTTACTAGATTTTCTTAAAATTATCTCAAGGCATTTAAAAAAAATGAAGCCTTAACATAAAATAAATCTCATCTATAGGCCTATCATCATTATAAGGCCGAAATCAAATATTGTAAATATGTCCTTGGTAAAATCCTCATTTAAGATAACAGGAGCAAGTCTTAGCTGAGATTTAAGTGATAACTAGAATCATAAACATGCCATGCGAATCTCATTTTATTTTAATCTTGGTCATTATAAGGTGATAACTTGGAAATATAAATATGATATGCAAGACTTGAAATATAAACATGATATCCAACTCCATTGTCTTATCTTTAAGAATTAAAGTGATGACTTGAAATATAAACATGATTATGCAAGGCTTTGAAATATAAACATGATATGCTAGTCCATTTACTTATCTTTAAGAATTTAGGTGATAACTTGAAATATAAATATGATTATGCAAAGCTTGAAAATTAAACATGGTATGCAAGTCCATTTACTTAACTTTAAGGATTTAGGTGATAACTTGAAATATAAACATGATGTGCAAGACTTGAAAAATTAAACATGATATGCAAGTCCACATTATTATCTTCAAGAATTAAGGTGATTGCTTGAAATATAAATATGAATATGCAAGGCTAGAAATTTAAACATGATATGCAAGTGCTTGAAACATAAACATGGATGCAAGTTCCTTATTATATCTTGTTAAGCTCAAAACTCAAGATCTTAAAGAACGAACTCCTTAACTCCAATTAATCTTAACAAAGAATAAGTGAGCTTTAGAGTTCTTATTACCATGGTTCCAAGAACCTTATTTCATGAACTCATCATCAAGCTCAAAAAGAATCGTTTAAAAGAAACTAACAATTTTTCCATTAATCTTTTTACAACAAAAACTAAACCTTGAGCTTTAGAGGTCCATTATATGATGGATTCACAATCACCACCATGATTCCTCATCATCAAGCCATGGTCATTAACAAGCCATAGGAACTGAACTTTAAAGCAAAGAACAAGAGAAAGAACATGAAATAAACTCAAAATAAACTCCCTACCATGTTGTTTCTTGTTTACAAAAGGTAAAGCTTGAGCTTATATGAAGTAAGAAGAAAAGAAATCTGATGCTATTGATGATGATGGATTCGGCCAAGTGAGGTTTGAGTGGAAGAAGGATTTTTCTTGTGTTTTTGTGTTTGGCAATGGAAAGGTTATGTGTTTAGGAGTTGATTTATGGTTGGATTGTGTATGTTTGAGGTTTAGAGCTTGGTTAGAGGTTGAGAATGGAGTCTCTTGAATATGAATGAGCAAAAAGAAGAAAGCTTGAAATATTGAGAGAATTACAGAACTTTGAGCAAACTTTGAGTAAGAAAACTATCAAGAAAGCAAGTGCTAAGGCTAAGAGAGTTTGTGTGTGCATTTTGGCAATGGAAGAGCACATATTTATAGCCATATGAAGGCTGAATGGCCACTGGTTTGTGGCTGGAAATATGGAGGTTTAATTCAATTTTTAATTAAAGGAAACATTAAAGAATGAAAGCATAAATGGTTGTAATAATTTTGTTTATGTATAATGGATGAAAACACTAAAATATGGTGCTAATGGGAGACATTGTGGCTGATTACCTTATGGTGGGAATGGGTAGGTTTTCTTTTGATTAAACATAGCCATAAATGGTGAAAAAGAAATTTAAAAAAATGGTGATAAGGTTGGTTATGTTTCTTTGTTGGAAAAAAACCATAAAATAAGTTGAAAAGGAAGCATAATGGCTGCTGGTTTTAGGCTGGATTATGATCAGATTTCATATTATATACAAGTGGTAAATCATGTATTAGATGTCTAGTTACTTAGATAAAAGGTTAGGAATTGATAGATTAGTGAAAAAGGGTAAAAGGTTAAGTGTTTAGGTCAAAACAAGACAAGGTAAAAGGATAATCATACACTAGTAAATAAAGTTGATTTCAAATGAGTTAAAGTTAATTTGTAACATAAGTTCTAAACTTAGGATAAGAAAATGTAATTGTACTAGATTTTACCTAAACCAAAATCTTAACCTTAAGCTTAAAATAGTTAATTTTATGAGCTCTTTAAGGAAAGGAAAATTTAATTTTACCTTAAGCAATCTTAGGCTCTAATTAGCTCAAGTAATTATTTTTAACCTTAGGTAATTAATTTTTAACTTAAGGTAAATGAATGAAATCAATTCGAAAAAATTAGAGCCTAATATCGCCTTAATTACTTAAGTAAACTCATTAAGTATTAACTAGGGGTAAAAAGGTAATTTCACATAAAACTTTCCGGAATTACCTAACCTTTCCAAATATTACTTAGTACAATCATTTTAGGCTTTCCTGATAACCTGGTTCAAACATTGCTTAATCTTAGGTTAAATTACTACAAGGGTAAAATGATAATTTCACATAAAAACTTCCTGTAATTCCTGAGCATTCTCAAATTGCACTTGAAATAATCATTTTGAACCTTTGGGTGAAAACCAAATTCAAAGATTACATAATTTCATGTAAAGTTACTGTATGAGTAAAATGGTAATTTTATGTGAGGTAAAAATTGAGAAATTGAGATGTTTATCTCCAAGGTACATATAATCCCCATCAAGTATTAAACTAACCCCTCAAAGATAATTTAGAATGGTTAACTTTGATTTTCTAGGTAAAAATGACCTTAGGGGCATTTTGGTCATTTTATACGTACAGAAAATTTTGCTTCTTGCATGAATCACTAATCAAGTTTCTCATCCTGTTTCTCTAACATTATATTCCTTTATTGAGAATTATTTGGCCTCAAATTACGTGCAAGAATTACCTAGGGGCATTTTGGTAATTTTTACATGACAGCAAAAATCGGGCGTTACAATAAATCATAAAAATAAATAATTAATTAAATAAATAAATTCCTTAAAACTTCTTGAAGATTTTATTAATAACATACTTAATTCTTCCAAATCTTTCCAAAATCCATAACTAAAATAGACAATCTTAAATCATGTTCCTAGAAGAAATTCATAATATATAATTATTATAAAATAACATCACTCTAAAATAACCATGCATGCTAAATGATGTTTGAGGCCCCTCATCACACTCCTGAGCACTCTATTCTAATATGATCATAATTTAAACTTCACTACAAAGTGAAGCTCACCATTAGAACGCTACAAAGCTACCAAGTCTTGGTCTAATAATAGGATTTGTAACTATAACTATAAAAGGGAGGAAAAAGTAGGGGTGAGGTCATCAAAACTAGGAGCGAGTCTCCACTCACAACCTATACGGGACAACAGCAACATACATAACATATACATGCAACTAATAAAAACATTTTATATATAAATACATATATCTGTATTAAAAATAATAATTCAACTAAATCCATGGTAATAACTAATAAGAAACAGGGAATATTTTGTACATAAATGGCTAAGCTGATAGCTAAATATGAGCTAATGGCTAATCTGATGGGCACCTAACTAGGTCCTATAAATGGACACTATCCTGGGTTCCTTACTATGGGTGAGCCAGTCCTCAAGTGCACCACTTAGTACCAAGGTTAATGATCAATCCTAACTGTTAACTCACTGTTCTATTTTTCACTAATTACAAGAAAAAATAATAATAACTTGCAATTAAACTGGATAGATCTGAAAGCTCTAAATTCATATAATTCTAACAATCTGACTTTAGCATAACTGAGGTTCTAAAATCATTACCAAGGGATTACCAGCTTGTAGACATAGTGATTTCAGAAGCCAACAAAGTATGTATCTGACAACTGTTATGAATATGCTTTGTTCGACACTTTCAATAAATCATAGTGATGATCTAAAATGTTAATAGGAAATTCCATAATCTGAAAACATGGTAATCAATATTTCTCCTAAGCATTAACTGAGGTCTCATAATTTCATAAATTGGGAAAAGGTTATTCTATAATATGCAAGGTATCAAATATGATACAATGAGCTTTCTAAAATAAGGTTTTCATGATAACTATGAAAAACATTAATTTTTTTTGAAATTTGGCATAATCCGTGAAAGCATGTATTTGGCATAAGTCATCCTAAAATTTCATAAACAATTAATTAACAAAAGGTCCTCTCAGCACAATTTATTTTGTTACCCCCTTGAACTTTTGGTCCTGTAATTTAGACCTTGAGTTTTTAAATTGTGCAACACGACCCGCTATACTTATCAGATGGTGCTAAGAGGACCTTTTGTTAGATTGACGTTAAAAGCCACTGTTAAGTGACCATGTGCTTCTCACGTGTACACAATATTAGACAATTATACCCCTTTGTTAAAATTAATTTCCAATCCCAATTTGAGGACACTTTTCCCCAATCTCAAACTCAACTCACGCCTTTCTTAAACACTTCTCTTCAATCTCTCAAACTCTCCTTCATTCTTGTTTTCTTTAGATCTAAAAACTTTGTTCTTGTTTTGTTGCTAGAAGGAGGCCGCGGCTTCATCTTCGTTCTTGCTTTTCAACTTACACAACGGATACACACTCGAAGGAGGCTACAACGCTCAACCAGGGAAAGACGCAATGCGACTGCGTATAGGAAAAGGAAGACTAGCACCAACAGAATCGGGTGCTACTCATGAAGAACAGTGACGTGATTATGAAGACCAAGGAAAGACCTCGATGGAGAAGACAAAGAAGGGGCCACAACATGAAGACGAGGAAGACCTATCGAAGAAAACGCCAACCGGGCTCCTTCTTACTTCTTGTTTTGTTTTTTATTTTGGTTCTAATTATGGTTTCGATTTGCTTTCTGGTTTTGATTTTTTTTTCTGGTTATGATTCCGATTTTTTGTATTGATTATGGTTTTCATTTCCTTTCTTGCTATTGGAAAGTTTAATTTTGATGGCACTTTGTGGATAAATTAAAGTGTGCTAAAGTTATCCCTCGTTTACCATGCTTGGTTTGTAGCTTTGCAACAATAGAATATGGAACGAGAACCACAATGTGGAAAAGGACTTTGCCAAGGAGACACATTTTTCTAGTTTTGATTTTTTGATGGGTGTTTGAGAGATTGAAAGAAAAGGGTTTCAAAAGGGCGTGAGTTGTGTAATACCCTAATATTTAACCCAAATACGCCTAGGACGCATTCAAGTTAATTATTAGTTATTATCCTTTGTTTTAGTATTTGATTTTAAATTGTTAAAAATACTTAATGAAAATCCTGGTAAATTTTTTTGGAAATTAAAATCAAATCGTGAGCGCATAGAAATAAATTACGTCATAAGCATACATGAATTACAAATGAAACACAAAACTCATGAGCAGAAACATGTTATCATAGATTCATATATATATATATATATATTAGCAACATCAAGTGTTCCTCTTTGCACACCAAAATATACATATATGTTGTAATACCTAATATTTAACCTAACACGCCTAGGACGCGTTCAAGTTAATTATTAGTTATTATTCTTTTGTTTTATTTCTTATCTTTTGGCTTGGAAATACTTTAGTAAAAATATGGATAAATTTTTTTTTTAAAACTTTTAAAAAAAAAAAACATGAGCCGTGCGTATAAGTGAAACCCGTCACTCACCTATCATAACATAAAGGGAAGATAAAACTCTTCAAGGCATATACAAAATTATAATGACGTTGACCTTATGAACATAATCACACCATCATATATATTATACCTATAGGTAGCATAAGCATTAACGGTTTCATGACTCGCACCAAAACAAACCACTAAGATAGTAATATGTCCATCAGTAGGGGTTGGGCAGTTAAGTCATCACAAGAAACATAAACATTATATACATAGAAACTAAGATCTTCCTCCTGACAACGCTCTCGGGAGGGAGGAAGGTAGCTAGGCATGCGAGCGGGGTTGAAGGGGTAGCGAGTCGACCCGCTAGATGAACATGAGCTCCCTCGAATGGATGAATGGCTCCTCTAATAGTGTGCTAGACTTGCTTCATAGGCTGCGTCACTGTGGCCTCTCCATCTCTCCACTTCCTTGCCATTTCACCTCCCTTGTGTTTCATTTTCTATAAATAAGCATCAAGAGAACTTGCAAAAAGACTTGCTCATACTTACAACTTCAAGTTTTCTTTCTTTAAGCTCAAAGAGTTCTTCTTCTCCTTCTTCTTCATTCTTCAAGCTACCATCCTCCACCATTTTCTAACCTCAAACCACCACACAACCACCATAAATATTCCTTTAAACACAGAACCTCTCTACTTCCAAGATAAAAAACTCAAGACAAACCTTTCTTCCTTTTCTTTCCATCTTGGCCAAAACCACTTTAGCACCAAGAAAGATTTGTTCTTCACATCACGCTTCCAAGACCAATCCTTTCTCTTTTCAAAAGAAAAACATCTTTGGTAGGGAGTTGTTTTAAAGATTGCTATTCTTTTCTTTTGTTTTACTCTTAGTTTAAGATGTTGTAATGTTGATTCTTCCTTCCTCCTCCACATTTTCAGTTCCTTATTCTTCTTTTCTTTCTTCTTTATTTTCGACCATGGTGGCCTACATAATGAAGAAACCATGGCTTGATGATGAGGATTTTGGGTGTTGGTTGCAAAACTATCATTTATTTGACCTCTAAAGCTTGAAGGTTTCACTTTTAAGAGTTTTAGCAAAATATTATGTTAAATGGTAGTCTTGAGCCTAGGACTCAAAGAAATAAAAAGAGTACATTCATATTTATATTCCAAGTCCTTGCATTGCATATTTATATTTAAGCCTTATATTTTCATATCACCTAAATAATTAACTCGAAGCCTACCTATTTCAACTTTAAAGTTGATTGTTGATTTAAGTGAAAACTCTAAGGGGCCTAGAGCACTAAAATAAAGAATTAAACTTGCATTCATGTTTACATTTCTTGTCTAGCATATTTACTTTTCAAGCCATCACTTAAACTTAAAGATTAAAATGAGCGCTTGCATTTTCATATCACCTAAATAATTAACTCGAAGCTTACCTATTTCAACCTTAATTATTGATTTAGAGTGAAAACTCTAAGGGGCCTAGAGCACTAAAATAAAGAATTGAATTTGCATTCATGTTTACATTTCTTGTCTAGCATATTTACTTTTCAAGTCATCACTTAAACTTAAAGATTAAAATTAAATGAGAGCTTGCTTTTTCATATCACCTAAATAATTAACTCGAAGCCCACCTATTTCAGCCTTAAAGTTGATTGTTGATTTAGAGTGAAAACTCTAAGGGGCCTAGAGCACTAAAATAAAGAATTGAATTTGCATTCATGTTTACATTTCTTGTCTAGCATATTTACTTTACTTTTCAAGTCATCACTTAAACTTAAAGATTAAAATTAAATGAGAGCTTGCTTTTTCATAGCACCTAAATAATTAACTCGAAGCCCACCTATTTCAGCCTTAAAGTTGATTGTTGATTTAGAGTGAAAACTCTAAGGGGCCTAGAGTACTAAAATAAAGAATTGAACTTGCATTCATATTTACATTTCTTGTCTAGCATATTTATTTTTCAAGTCATCACCTAAACTTAAAGATTTAAAACTAGAGCTTGCATTCTCATATTTAAATTTAAAGCTTTGCATAGCATACTTATGTTTTTCTTGCCATCACCTTATAATGCCAAGATTAAAAATGAAGCTTGCATTGCATGTTTAGAATTATGCTATCACTTGATTAACCTTGTGCTCAAGACTCACCATTTCAACTTACTTGAGAATTTTGACTTATGGAATATATATCTTATTAAATATAGACATCCTTTTATTAAGCTCTCTAATTTTTGCTCCTGATCTAAAGTTACTTATTGTGTTGCCATAAGAATATGAATTAAAGTACTTATCCTGTAAATTGTCGTGATTTTCCCATATGCTTGAGGAATTATGTAAAATTGAGGACTTACATGTTTAGTTATTTGATTTTGAATGAATATGGCATGTTACAATTTCACTTAGAATATCTTAAAGTTGCATAGGTTCAAAAGAGCATGGGAAAAGTATATGATATGGTTATGGCTTTACATCTTAACATAATATGCTAATATAAAGGTGACATAAAAATATGTGGAAATGATCCTCTAGACTCCTGAATTAAAGGTTATGAGAGGTGATCCAATGAGGAAGTGATTCTCTTGGACTCCTGAATTAAAGGTTAAGAAAGGTGATCTATTGCCCCTATCCCGCACTCTAAGAGTTGGGTGTTAACTTATCATAGGATAAGATTATGCTAGTGATGACTAGTGAGGTATAAGCTGTAACACCCTAATATTTAACCCAAACACGCCTAGGACGCGTTAAGATCAATTATTAGTTATTACTTCCTTTTAAACTCATTTGCGAAATTACTTAGCAAAAATACGGGTAAATTTTTATTTTTTTTTTGAAATGGGATTACTATGCGTAAAACAAAATGCGAGCCTTTGCGTACAACGTGAATGAAACGTAAAGTGAAAGAGCAACTAAATCATGCAAGGTAAGGCAAATGAATCATACAAAACAAAAGCAATAAGGAACACCTTAATCATAAAAACATCCATCATAACATTACTCATAGTAGTTTAGTACATAACTGAAAAGATAATATAAAGTCATACCCATACTAGTGGGCAGAGCTTGCAGGACAGAAACGTAAAGTGCAAGAAGCATAAATAGCAGATACAAGAGAAGTCCCAAAAGATTACCCCCCAGACTATGACTACCCGCGTCCTCAACTACGGATGACGCTCTTCCTCGTCCCTCGGTACATACCCAATGACCTGTGCAAGCTCCTCGGGTGCGTGTAGATGAAAGGGTGGACGGACCTGACCTCCTCGATGCGGGTGCATCTTCGGGCATCAGGCTAGCCGCCTCCGCGTCATGTCCTCGTTACCCCTACCAATGTCCATGGGTACTATAGGAGCAGTCCCTCCGAAAAAGGATGAGAAGGGGATCCTCCGACGGATAGGTCTCAGAGTGCCTTGGGCGAGGAACGTACTTAGGGTAGGCGCACAGCTGAAGACGACGGTTACACGGCGATTCCTCGTCTTAGGGTCGCGTCCTCTTAAAGATCATATCATCACCATAGGGAAAGGTCGGGGTGAAGCGGAAAGCTGGAAGGAAAAGTAAACGGGCATCCCATGTATGCAAAAATGCGCACGGCACAACGACCCTTAAAGTGATAGGACTGATGATCAGGTCATAATGCACCTCCCACACGGGATGTCAACGAAGATCACGAATGACACCATCGTGGTCTGGAGACGTAATGGAAAGAGAAATAGAGAAAAGTGTGAGAACCTTGCTAAAGAATCTCAGTAGGGAACCTCCTATCCTAATGTCATCGTTTACGTCCCAGGAACCTTGGGTTTATTATAAAAAGGTTAAACATGCAAAGGTTCATTATGAGGTTTTCATAAAAATTAATTATCCAAAGTCCGTGTCTTTTAGGATGAATCTTAATGCATGTATGCAGCATACCATAGCATGAATGCATGGCAATACAAGGCAACAATTAAAACATATCATTAACAAATAGTTCACATATAGGTGGCATGCAGCTTCTCATGATCAACGTTCCACTTTCATAAGCAAGGTATTTCTCATCTTCCTTATTTCTCAATTTGTGACATCATGATCTTTTGAAAAACAATAGTAACCGACCCTGATACTAGGCTATGAGCTCATACCTTAACTAGTCGTCACTAGTTCTTACTTATCCTCTTGATAAGCGAATCATAATCATAATCATAAAAATAACAACCCCAACTCCCAAAGTACGGGCAGGGGACCTAAGGAATCACCCATCATGGGACTTTCTTCCTTCTCTGAAACGTATCAACTGGTTAAGACCAGTGACTTTGTTCGCTTTGGCAGGCTAATGTCTATGCCCTCATGGTTTTATCTTCTCCTCACCGGAGCAGGAGAAGTACGTCTCATCTACGAAATGCATATCTGGTTAAGACCAAGTGACATTGTCCGCTTCGATATGGCCCCCAACCATACCCTCCACAGGTTTCCTTTCTCCTCACCATAGTAGGAGAAATGCGTCTTGGCATGTCACATATAAAAATCTTTCTTTTCAAAACTTTCTCAAGTCCCTCAAATTTGACGGAAGTTCGAGCATAACAACTACACTCTGAATTTCCTCAAATTTGAGTCATGTCACATAACTCAACCACACATATCATTCTCAGGGAACTTTCTCAATTAAATAAATCTCTAGTTCACATGAGCATACTCTTCTAACTCATTCATAATTTTGAAATCTCATGCGTCTCAAACATGGCATAACACATCATCACATCAACATGCCACAAATACACATAAAGTCTCGTGCTCATGAAATTAACATTTTTCACATCATTATGAGTATGCCCTCTGAATCTCATGCTCACATCACACCTCCTATCTCATGGTGTCTTATGCTTTGGCCCTTACGGGTCTTAAACTTGTGTTCCAATTGTTCTATCCTTCATTATGGATTTTTATAACACCTAAGGGACCATTACCTATAATTTTCTCTAATATTTATGAATTATTACATAACCAAACAGCTCTATGTCTTTTGGGCAAAATTTTACCTTATGATTCCGGGTCCTAAAATCTTCATTTTTTACCCTTTCTATGTCCGTCTTCGCCTAAGGCTCTATAATTAACTCCTAAACCATTTATGAGGGATTTCTACACATATCCACTAATTATAAACCATTTTTCTTAAGTCCAATTATGCTGGAACAGAATTACAAATTTGTGCATCTAAGTGTTCTAGAATTCACATTTTAAGTCCTTTTTAGTTACTTGTTCTTTCTAAACTTTCCTAAATCGTTCCTTGCTTCACTCAAACATAATTTTACACATTTTAACACCTTAGAACAGAATTCATACAGTAGCCAAACATCAAGGGCAGAACCGAAAACATAAGCTTCATAAAATCACATAATCACTTGATTTAAATACATATAAGTTGCTAGCTTCTCTAGGAATCACTTTAGGGCCTCAAAACTCTTTTGGAAATCAATTAATCTTATTGAAATCATATAAATATATGCTAGGCCAGTAGCTAAATTATTTAGCTCAAGGAATGGGTTTAAAACATAAAACTTTGTTCATAGAATTCCTTGAGTACATCTAATCTTAGAAAAATTCCAAGACTTAGACTATGGACACTTATGATTAGAGAACTCATCCAAGTCCATCATCATCACCACAAGGTCGAAATGGCATTCCTTGAAATGCCTCCATTTTCTAAACCTTTATGTAAGATACTTGGGCAAGTCTTTGAGCTCTAGAACATTTAAGTGATGCCATAAACTTAAACATGATATGCACTTATTTTATTCTTCATTAGAAAGTAAAGTGAGAGCATAAAATAAATATGGGATGCAACCTCATTATTATCTTTAAAGATTAAGTGATAGCTTGAAATGTAAATATGAAATGCAAGCTTGGAATTTAAACATGATAATGCAAGTCCATTTAGTTATTCTTGAGAGTTTAGTGATGACATCAAAATAAACATGCTATGCAAGGCATAAATGTAAACATGTATGCAACTCATTTTATCTTAGCTAGAGCTCTTACAAGACTTTAAAGGAACATCATAACCTCAACCCAAATATGTATCTTAACAAGCATAAAGTGAGCTTTAGAGTTCTTGGCACCAAGACTTCAAAGAAGCCTTTGGTTTTGAACTTCATCATCAAGCTCAAGAAAATAGACACAAAGCTCAACACTTTGTCTAAACAAAATACAAGAACTAAGTCATATTCTTTATTTTATTTCTCGGGCTTCAATCTAGAGTAAAACTCTTAGAACGGCCGACCAACTTTAAGGTTGGCAAGGGTAAGCTTAGAGCTCTTTGAAAATATGTGATTAATTTTCTTGACAAAACTTTTGTGATCTACTTAACATCTTTAGCAAACTTTGTTCAAGTAAAGGGAAAGGAAACCGAAATCTTTTAAAGTAAAAAGGGAAAGGAAACCGAAATCATTCAAGAAGGAAAGGAAAAAGGAACCAAAAATATAAGCAAGGAAAAAAAAGAAACACAAGCATGTATGGTCCAAGACCAAGTTGTTTCAAGCTTTAGAGGTTTCTCACATGACAACAACAAGTCATTATCTTGAAACCTCATCATCAAGCTAAAGTTCTTCACATAAAATGGCCTCATGGCCGAAATGAAAAAGAGAAGAGGAAAAGAGTTTGAACCAAGAGAAAACTAGAACTTTTCTTGAAGAAAACAAGTAAAAACTTGAAAACAAAACCCCTACCTAAGGAAGTCTTTGAAATGGAAGAAAGAAAGCTTGATAGTTGAAGAGTTGAGAAGACAAAATCTTCTCTTGGAAGTGAAGATGGATTCGGCCAAGGAGGATGCTCAAGGAAGATGATTTTTCCTTGAGTTTCTAAGCTTGGAAATGGAAAGTTTGAGTGTTTAAGAGATGGTTTAAGGTGAGGTAGTGGTGGTTTATAGTTGTTTGTGGTGGTGGCAAGGTTCTTTGAGGAAAGGAAATAGAAGAGCAAGATGAAGAGAAATTGAGAGAAAATGAGAGAAAGAACAAGAAAGCTAAACTTAGCAAATGATCTAAAGTGTATCAAGGTTCTTCCAAGCTTGGTATTTATAGAAATTTTGCACAATGGTGGCTGATTGGGGGAGGAAGGCCAACGGCCAAGGGAGGAAAAAGTGAGAAAAATATCTCTTACAAGGCTTTGAGTATGGGTTCAAGCATGGTTGAGTATGGGCACGAGTATGGGCAAGGCATGGTCTTTGGAGTGAAGAAAAATTCAACATGTGACACTCCTTGGAAGCCATGCATTCGGCTAGAATTTTGCAGCTAAGGGGGAGGATTAATTTGCTCATGTAATTGTGTTTTAGTGATGTGTTTAGGTGTTTCTTTGATTAAAGTTTTGGTTAGGAGTTGTAAGAAAGTGTTTAGGTGAGGTAATTGGCTAATTAAGGTTGTCAAGATTTGATTAGGAGGGTAATCTTGCTAGATTAATAATTTAAAATCATTCTTTTGGTCAAATGAGGTATGGCACAATTCCTTAATTTAAGGAATTGGAGAGAAAAATACTATTCAAGATTCCATGACTAGGAATCTTGAATTAAAGAATGCAATTAGAGTTTAACTAAGCAATCTTAGGTCCTAATTAACCT